>JANHGB010011141.1:0-28727 GCA_026283785.1 Coracopsis vasa | reverse complement strand
ACTGGACTTTGTGGCTGGCAATTGTGACAAGGGCAGGTCCCCTACTCTACAGTTAGTGACTGTGCTGTAGCCTCATCCTGCTATGCAGGCAGCTACAAAGGGGCATGATCCCCTGCAGGCAGCAACGCCACCTCTCCTGAATGCTTTTACTGCTGCAGTTGGAGAGAAAGAAGCTACTGGGTGGCTTTGCTCTGCAGCCTGCAAATAATGCCAACCTGTGAACAACTGCACAAATGCTGCAGCCAAACTGGGCTGGGTGGACACTTCCCCAATGCCTACGACTTTGTTCCCCACTTTCAGGTCTTCTGTTGCTCTTCCAACTTACAGAGAGAAAAAGTAAAGATGATCTGATTCTTTGTGCAGTTAAAAATGACTACACGTGGTGTAATGTAACAGAAAGGAAAAGAAATATGATCAGTCACAAAGAACATTCACAGATGGTGAATCTTCATTGTATTAGCATTGGATGAAACCCCTTGGACAGGTTTCCGTATTAAATATCTATATGTATTTCTATTTGTTGCTATTCCACTTTGTACTTTACATCTACTGCTCATTTTGCCTCGAAGTTATATTTCCTTGTTCCAGGTTTGTGAGTGTTTTTTGCCAATAGGCTCATAGTGAAAGCAGGTGACAGTACTTGACCCCAGGAGCTTCCGCTGAACACACGTGCCAACCTTATAGCTAGAAATCTTCAGAAGCCATGTCAGAAGTATAGCTGCATGTAAAATAGATTATTATTCCTGAAAATGTTTAAAATTATGAATCTATATATGTGTGCATGCATGTGTGCGTGTGTGTGTTTAAGACTTTGTATTCCAATGATATTCTACAGAATAATGACAGGAATACCTCAAAACTGCCAGTAGCTTGGAAGTCCTCTTTTAAAATATAGGAAACCTTAGAACTGAACCCTTGGAGTGCTAATGCCTGGTGTTCTTTTGGTTACTTTGAGCTCAGTTCCTACTCTTGAGAAGATATTCTTGCCCACAAAAAATGGAGAATTTTTTCCTGAAGAAACTCATTGAAAAAGATGCTTCTTGGCACAAATTTCTATGACTAGGCACTTTCTAATGAAAAAAGTCAGTAAAAAAATCTCAGCAAGTTTCACACAAATAATCACCGAAATTAGACAAAAAGTAAATGGACTTGGCATGTTAAATCAGCATTGTTTCCAAGCACAAAGCATAGAAAACAGAAGCCCCTAGGGTTGTTTTAAAGTGAAAGTGTAATTGAATAACATGTATCTTAATCCAAACAGTATTTTTCTTGCTTTAAATCCACTGGAAATGGCAATTTATACAGACAAGCAATTCTGCCCAAGTAGCCAACCTTAAAACACCTTTGTATTCAAATAACGTGACATCTGACATTTGTGTGTCTATGTGCCATCAGACCTCTGTTTACCCTCTGGAAAGTGCCAGCATAAGGGGAGAATAAGGGAAAGTGAGAATTTGCCTGTTGTTTTGGGGAGAGCTGGAATTCTGATTTACTGTAAAAGTTCAGGATGCCCCAATTAAATCAGGACACTTGAGAGATATGAAGACTTAAATGTCCCCCCCAAAGCTTTGGTCTAATGTGATTAAGCTGGCTGGTTTTACTAATCATAGACATATTCTAAATTGCAGAAAAATGATAAGTAGATATAATGGGTTATTATTGTTGTATGCTTATAAGAATATGCTCCAAAAAGGTTTCTATTCCCTGCTTCCATTTTATGTTGAATGTCAATCATTTATATCTTTTGGCAGCTAATACAATCTTACTTGAGATACATGATGCCCTTAGCTTTCAGGAACATCATGATCTTTTATTTTTACCCCCAGATCCCTCTGCTACCTTTTTTTCAAACTTTGCTTGTTGATTTTTAGATTGCTATGCATTTGTGAAATGCCAGTGACTTCCTCATGTGGAAAGCCACTGTTTATACAGTGAGTACTAACTGAAGACAAGATGTGAAGAAAATGTACCACACTATGCAGTATAATACTGTATGAGTATGCAGTTCAGCTGGAGCTTTGAACAGGTGAAAAAACATTATGTCCTAAATATTTGAATAGCATTGAGTTGGGACAGCTTAGAACTTGCTCTCAGCTGTGTTCCTGAGAATTACTGGAGAACTGTAAGCAAATACAACTTTATTGCTTAACTTCCACAGAGACAAATATTCTTCAAGAAATGAAAGAGCAAACAAAGGAAATTGTGTGTTCTGTACTGCTGAAAAGCCTAAAAAGGAATGAATAATGGAAAGAAAATCCTCTTACAAGCTCATAATTTTCATATTTCTTTAATTGTCGAATGTTATTTAAACATCACACACACATGTCTTAAGTCAGTGATAAGTTGCCATTCACGGTGAAATGTCTCTCTTTAGCATGATTGCCTCCTTTTCCCCCACCATGACAGATTGTATTTAATTGAACAATTGCTGGTTTAGAACTGTCATTAAAAATGCATATATTCAAATAGTCTTAGTACAGTGTATTGCCCTTTCAGTTCATTTTCTCCTTTTATGTGGCAGTAAATAACCTTTTGTGTTCTAGTTCTAATTTATTTAGAAATAATTTGCCTCTTACTGTGTGCAAAGTTTTTTGCTTTAAGGATAGACTAAGCTTATTAAGTTGCTTGCTGATATATTTTTTATTGACCTAGTGTCATTCAGTCCTTGTACCATTGAAACACAGGGTTCTCAGGAACACAGGGAGAACACATTTAGACAGGAATGCTGGATCCAGGGTTTTATTGGGTTTTTTTCTTCAAATTGGTTTTAAAAGCAGATTCATGCTGTGAAAATAATTCTGGCTTTACAGGTGAGAGAAATATTCCACTACAGTTATGCAGCGCAGATCCTGACTGTAGGTAAATAGAGGAGAAGGATCTAACTAATTGGAGTTTTGACAGAAAGAAGTAGTAGGGTGCTTAAAACGTATCTATACACACTATGACTGGGAGAAAACCTTTTTGACTACCCTCTTTTTCAGTTTATACAATCTAAGTTGTTCTTTAAATACAACCACCTACCAAGTCAGAGAGTGAGCTCCTTCATACAAATGTTTTCAACAACATGTATACCCACATTTTATTAATAACCTGGGATGGAACAAGCAGGACACAGTTACTATCAAATGTTATTGCCTGCCATTCACTAGTTAAATCTTAAACATTTTTATTATCTTTTTTTTAATTCCTTTTATTTGTTGGAGGGATGGATCGAGGTACACCGCAAATTAAAATTAGAATAGCTAATTCTATAAAATAGAATAACTGTGAAATATTGTCATTCTGGAAGCAATAGGCCAGACCTTTAGCAGCTGTAAGCTGTAAAGCTTCATTTGCATAAATGGAGCAATGAAAAATCTACATTTACTGAGGATCTGGTCCATTGTTTGCTGATGACAAAGACCTCAAAAATGCCTGTGACTTTTAAATTGTGTATGTTGAGGTTGCTCTGAAAGTTTCAGAGACTATGGGAGAAAGGAATAGTTATCATCAGTGACAAATCTAATGCTTGGAGGACTCTGACATTGCTCATTCTTCAACTGTCTAAATGAGTTTTTTACTTTTTTGAGATTTTTCCAGTAATGCTGTTGTGTACAGAGAAAATAAAATTAACACTTCATTACTATTCATCATATGGCACTAGAGGCAAACGAGAAAATATACATTATTTACCATCAGCAAAGTAGCATTATTTGAAAAGAATTAAAACCAATAAAATAAAAAATATAAAATAAAATAAAATAAAATAAAATAAAATAAAATAAAATAAAATAAATCAATAAGATGATAGTCACTAAGTATTCCTCCAATACACTGGTCTAGTAAAGCAGCTGAATGAAACATAATGGTACATTCATTAAGTAAATCTAAACCCATCACAATTAAGATGAAATCAGGAATAAAAATAGAGGAATAAGGACAGAAAATTTCTTTTACACTAAGATGTCTCAAAACCTTTGAGTTCCTCACACTGGCAACAGATGTAAGAAATATGAACAAAACTGGAGTATTTAGAATCAGAAAGATTAATGACCATTGATGAAATTTGCATGACAAAGATATATTTTTGCAAACATAGTTGGGTTTTTTTGCTATGCACAAGTTCTAAGATGTATTTTCAGACAAATACAGAACAGTGCTAGCCAACTCTCTGTCAAACCAAGCTTTTATGTGCCTCTGGAGCTATGGTGGAAAGATAACACATATAGGCAGAGAACACCATCTCAGTGTCAAAACTGTTAAAAATTTTTGCTCAAAGAATTATATCACATACATATTGCCATGAAATATTAAACAGAATTTGCAAGTTCATGTTTCTCAGTTGTCAGGCAGATATATAATGCGTGTCTTTATTTAGATTTTACATAGATACACATTGACCTCCCTACTTTCTTAAACTGATGCCAAAACTTCAGATATCAGGATTAGAACCTGGTTTGTAGCCACTTGTGCTTATAGTCTAAGCAAATAGAAGGTCATCAGTTCTGCCATGACACCAATGATAAAAACAGACAAAAAAGAAACAATACAAAGGCTTACAAGTGGTAACATATTTGTAGTATCACAACAGAATCACTGAAGGCGCAGATGTTTATTAAGCAGTTGTAATGACATGCTAACACAGGCTGTGTAATCATAATTATTGGTCAAGGACAGATTATTGAGAAAATGGTAAGAGTAGACAATGTTAGATTCCTTCATATTAAGTCTTCACAAAATCAATATTAATCATATGTGCTAGATATGCATATTTTGTACAAAGACAATTAACCTCTTTATTTGAAAACAAGAGCTTTGTTACTGTTGAATATAGAGCTAATCCTTTGCATCAGATAACTTTCAGCAAGTATGAGTGGAATAAGTTGTACATGCTATGACCATGTTCTTCCACAAGTAAAAGATTAATATTTAATTTGCTAAACTCTGGTATATATGAAGGTTAGGAAACTTGTGGAATAGGAAAAGTCAAGGTATCATCTGAGGATGTAACAAATGTTTGCCCTGGGTCCATCTTTCCATTTATTTCTTTTCTTAACCAGTTCAGCCCTACAGGTAAAATCATGCCCTTTTTTGGTCAGCAAAGTTCAGCTTCTGTAAAAGTAATAACAATTTTTAACTAGGTCTAAATTAGCATCATGATTGCATGGCTAACAAAAAGACTGCTAGGAGCAGCTATCCCTTTTTTATTTAAAAATGTATCAGAGTTGCATTGATAGACCAGGTAGTTGAGCCATCACTTCAGCTGAGGTTAAAATATTTCTCTGGGAGTCCTAATACAGCATTATGCACATCGCAGGGACAAATACCCAATCACAGCCCTGTCTTTATGTTTAGGACCATACAAATATCAATTTGTATTGATATATTGTATAACACTAATTCCTGATTCATAGTAAGGTTGATGAAGCTAATTAGGAACAAATAGTACAAGGAATGGGGAACAAACAGTGTCACAATGCAGTCATGAAAGCCTTTAAAAAATAAACTCTTTTAATAAGATAATAAAAGAGGTTATCAGGAGGCAAAACAGGCCAGCAGGTCCTCTGTTCTAGAGTTTAGACTTAGGATTCATTCTATGGCAGCACCTTGTTTGCAAGTTTCTCATCCAAAAGCAGCACTGATTCCTGGACTTTACATAAGAGCAGTGAGACACTGAGGGAGGTTTAACCTTTTGTTCAGCCTCAATCAGACAGCACTACTGAACTGTAGCCTCAGCAAGGGACAGGACATCTGAAGAGTCTATTATCTTTCTCTACTGAAAGAACAGAAAGCTTCTTATGCCAGCTAATACATTTAATTTTGAAAACAGACCTATTTTTCTTATGTGTAATTGAGTTCTGTTACAGAACACAAAACAGGTAGGACTCACTGTCATAAGCAATGAAAAGAGGTCAACATCGAAGGACACAGATGCAAGTTCCACTTTATTTTCAAGAGCATAAGATCTTCAGAGTAAAAGAACCTCTCCTTTCTGCATTCAAAACAGCCAAATACTATTTTCACTGGATTAAGGTACAAGATGAACCTCTTCTGTACCATTATGGCACCTAACCCACTCTTTTTCTCTCTTCAAGCAGATGTTTCATTGAGCACCAGCTGCACTCAGGTCTCTCGTCACTTAACACCTACTTGCTTGGATTTCTCTGCTCTCCCTTTGGTGTTGAAGGGGTTTTTGTTTATTTACACCTTGTGTAAAAGACGCAGGGTTGGCCTAAATTGTGCACTTTCATTCAAATACTGAGGGAAGAAAGGTGGGCATGCAAGTTGTGTTCTGCTGCAAGAATAACTGTTGAAGAGGATCTGCTGATTCATCATTACTTGAAAATCATTTTGGAGTGTCCTTACTAGGGTATTACTGGTGAGCTAAATATAAGATTATCTCACCAGTCATCACCTTAATCAACAGATTAGGTGATGTTGGAACATGAAAATAATTTTTTCACACAGCAGACAGAAATGATCCAATTAGAATGTAAGTCACTAGTATCAGTGACATCCAGTTTGTACATGAATGAGGTTACTGAAGAACTGGTTTATGAGATGCCAAGATTAAATCAGTAATAATAATAATAACAACAACAACAATAATGATGATGACAACAACAACAATAGTAGTATTAATAACATAGTAATAATTAAACATTATATGTTGAAAGAGTTGGGGCTTTTTTGTGGTTGAAAACAAAAACGTAAGTTCTACATATGTGTCAAACACACAAGTGCTATGACACACACTAAGCTTCAAAATGATATTGTATTTGATCATTTGGGGGTTGGAACTAGATGAACTTAAGATTCTTTCCAACCTTAACTATTGTATGATTCTATGATTTTGATTATTATTAGCTCAGACCATAAAAGGAGAAAAATAGCTTTTGTGAATCCTAGGAGTTCAGATCATGGCACAAAAGTATGTATCATCTTTAAAGACAATCAGATTTTCTAATTTCTCCATCTGTGTCTTAGTATGTCCTTTATCATTCCTGTATCTCAGCAATGATATGTCTTCCAATGGACACATGATTTCAGCTACCTGTATTCTGAAAACTATGTCTATTCATATTCAGAATATATCAGTGACACCTGCTTAAGATGACATTCTATTGTAGCTTTCTTAGAAGCAATGAGGAGATTATAAGATAACTGCTGGTGAAACTTTTCATCTCACTTGCAAAAAAGGTACAGCTGGGTGCGTGCCTACGCATGGCTGCTTTAGATACCAAAGTAAGGTGCTTCTCAAGCTATCTATATCAAGATCCCTGACTTCCTATGTATCAATGAAAGTAACTGGAGTTTTCCTGAATTACATCCAAGCATTTAAGTTAGACAGTACCTGGTAAGAATACTTCTCAGATGTTGAGAGCATAGTCCTGCAAATCACCACTCACTTTCTTCCATTGTAAAAAAATATCTCATGTTTATTTTGTGATATCTGCATTTTGCAGTGGGGTAGCACAAAGTCTTCTATAGAATCACCATACACCAAAAAAACCCCCATACACTGGCATATATTTTACCTCCTTTTAATTGTACATTTCAAGGAACCATTACTGCTCTGCACATTATTTAAATAGCAAAAAATCCAAAGCTTCCAAAACAGAGAGATAATTGGTATCACCTTGTACTATTCATAAAGGGATTTCTGCAGAGGAAGTAATATCAGGGTCATTTTCCTACCTTCTGCTGAAAAAGTGCTCACTGTTGAAATTAACTCTTGAAACAAATTAGTTAGCTAACAAATTAGTTAGCTAACAAATTAGTTGGCTTCCTAAAGCTAACTAATGTTTACAGCTGGTCTACTAAAAATATAAGAAATAATGGGAATATGTGATCCTGTCTGCAGTTTCCATCAAAATCACAACACAAGAGAGTTCTGCAGTCATCATGAGGCAGATAACACTGATTAATGTTCTATATAGCAATGACACCATACATTTATGGGCAGAGTGGTGAAGCTTTGCCAAAGCTCACTAAAAGCAGCTGCAAGGCAGGTCTGACTTTTAACCTCCCCATTTAATAGAGGGACTTCTTGGCATAAAAACTATGCTAGTAGCATACAACCTGCAGGGTTACCATTACAAAAACAGATTTGGCCAGCAGGACATCTCTATTTCCTGAATAAACTCCTAACACATTACATGAAAGTGAAGATACAGGCATATCTGGAAACCAGAAGAAGAAGCAACCAAAAGAAATTAATTCTTAACATACACTGAAGAAACACATTTTTGCTTAATTTTTGATATTATAATCTCCCTTTTCTTTGGTTAACAATTAATATTGTTTGATATGAGAATTAAACAACTATACAGTTGTCTACAGTGGTGAAAGATGTGTGTATGAATCCTTATTTCTGCAGAAATATTGATCTCTGAACAATGAGGCAGAGTTTTTGCTTGTCTCAGAAATATATTGCTAAGGTGCAGGAGAATTGTTCTTGTTTGCCCTAGAGACATATGGTTAAAGCCAGGGTGCCAAAAGTGGCTTGTCTTGTGACTTGCAAAAGGGTATTGTGGGACAATAGTATTTCTCTTCTCTTTTGGGGCAGGAAAACAGGGAAATCCTCATTAAGACATGCTGATTAAGGAGGATGCTTTTTACTTCTCAGAAGGCCCTTATCCGTGTCAAATTCCATTTTCTGAATTCAGTGATACATTATTAGTGTCATTTTCTGGAACAAATTATACTGTAAATAATTCCAGCAAGTGCACTTTATATAGATTTCTTTGCTAAGTGGCGGTGTCTCCCTCCAGGATTAAAGGTAGAATAAAATGTTGTTTATCCTATAGGGAAAAGAAATGACAAGGTTTCTTGCTTCCTCTCTTGTTTCAGTGTGTGAGCCCTTGTGATTCCAGGTCATAAGATCTGTCACGTGCTAAAGGAGAGAATTCTTGCAAAGAGTCCTTTGTTTCAGTAGGGCAGTATCAGCGGCCCATTGTACCATTCATTAATGCACCACCTCTTCGCTGCTGCTTCTGTTTCTTTTAAACAAGCCAGCTTGCTTCTGGAAAAGGTTGTTCTGTGCTCAGCTGTGTAACTGTGGATTACAGCCTCCCCAGTAACCAAACTCAAGGGTGTTAAGCATATGGAGGCTAGAATAAATGATGTTCACAGAGTGAGCTCCCTATCCCTCTTAGAGAAAACAATACTACTAATGAGGCCTTTCCATCGCAGAAATCTGACTGTCCCCAGATCACCAGGTTGGACTGATAAAGGTGATGTAGCAGTTGTCACATCTGCATTGGTGTCCCTAGAATGGACCCAGAGATGAAGTCTCTGGAGTTTGGTGCCTGTGTGTCCCCCTTCTTGGTCTCTTTTCAGCCACACCCTGCTCACTGTCCCGCTGTGGAGCTGCTGTCTCTTCTCAGCAGCAGCTAGGGCAAATGGTTCCTAGACTTTGTACATTTGCTACTATTTGGAGCTTCCTTCAGTAGGGTAGCAAGGGAAGGGAGTGTAGGCTTCCAGAAGGATGGGAAAAAGTGCCGTACATCAGATGTAGGAGTTTCCTGTTTAGTCGATGTGAATGTCGCTATTTTACGCATGAATAAAAGAGTTATCATAGCTATGGTGGTAGCCTATGAAGTTTATTTTACTCTTACACAGCTCTGGTCTAAACCTGATATTTCTCAGAAAAGACAGAAGTTGTACAAGATATATTATTTTCAATTCAGCTGGGAGGTGCCAGAAATCCTTTAGGCCTCAGTCCCGCATCCACTTACACCTTCAGTATATCATTCCATGAAAGCAAATAGAAGCATCTCTTTCATCACTTTGGTGCCAGATAAAAAAGATGCTGTCTCAGCTACTGCCTGTGAAAAAGCCACTACTATCCAGTTAACTATGTAAATTACATACCTAAAGGATCAAGAAGATCTTTATGCAGCCAGCACCATATTAGAACACATACTCATTTAAAAAAACCCCTCTGGTTTCAAATCTAAAAGCTGCTAGCAGTCACTTCAATGCAGGAATGATCATAAATGATTCATCTTTACCCTGTCTGCAGGCAAATGAAGTGAATATTGGTTACAGAAAGGTTAGGTGCTCCTATTATTCTGAAGGAGTCAGGATCTGCTGCCTCCAACAGATACTGTTACAGGTAGAATCATAGAATCATAGAATAGTTAGGGTTGGAAAGGACCATCTGGTTCCAACGCCCCTGCCATGGGCAGGGGCACCTCCCACTAAACCATGTCACCCAAGGCTCTGTCCAACCTGGCCTTGAAATGTTAAATTTCAAATGTTAATTTTCAAAGTGTTAAATTTCAAATCACGGCCTCCAAACTTTTTTCATTTTTGGCTGAGAAGAAATTAGGCTTGTGAGAGTGAGATGAGTATGCTAATATTTTCTAAAACTGTTCAAAATTGCAGTCATGCTAAAATGTTTTCAGATCCAAAATATTTATTTTCCTAAGCATTTTAAGCAAATTTGTTGAAAACAGTCAATCTACTTCTGAAAACAGTCACTTATCACCTGAGAACTGGCTTCACGTGTCATATCTGAAAGCAGACATAAATGAACAACTTTCAGACAGTGACTCTACTAGCCCTCCCCCTCAAAAGCTACACTTTAATCAAATTCCCTCTTATGAGGTAGCCACCACATAGAAACGGTAAATGTATTCTGTATGTGGAATATGTGTATGAACATTTGAACAAATTCCACTTGAAAAGTCAGCTTGATTACATCAGAATTATTATGAGACACACAAAACTACATCTAGCTCTCTACTTCTGGTCTATCTACCCATCTGTTTTATTTTCAAACGATTCATCCTTGAAAGCACTAGAATGGCTCCCAAAACGTGCAAAATTAATCAGTCCTGCAATGGCCTTATATAAATGCGTAACTCCGAGGCTGTGAGTTGTGTTATTGACTTCACTGGGACTACTCACCGGCTTGAAAATTAGCCGGTCTGAATAAACAAACTGATGAGGTTTTATTTCTCTTTCCTGCTTCCCTATAGACCACTTGCATTAATTTTGTTTCGGGTAAAGTATTTTTCTCTCTCTACTGCCATATCTGTCTTTTATTCCTTCTGATCCTTTATTTATTTTGTCCCTTTTCTACCTCTTGTCTTTTCTTCTTGGTATTAGTATTTACCTTCTTAGGAGAAGTTTTCTTGTTCCATAGCAGACTCTAATAGAGGATTTTGACTATCAGAGATAACTTTTTAGTGCATAAAGGGGTTCTCAGATATAGCTGGTGTCATCAATACTATTAAAACATAAATATATTAAAGAACAACATCCATAACAACGTTGACAGACTATTAACAGTGTCAAACGCTCTGATATATCCAGGCAAAAGAAGTCGTTTTCTTAATGTCAGCTTGAGAAAGTGTATTTTCATTTTCACTCTAATGAGCAATTCAGCAGCATACAAATGCGGTTAGAAAAAATGCAAAGAAAGTTCTGACCAGTTTAGAAAAATAGGTGTGGACTAAAAAATCTGACTGCTTTTCTACTTTGCAACTGAAAGGACATTGCACTTACATGCAGCTATATCAAGAAGCGTGGTTTCCTAGAGCAGCAAAACAATGAGAATGTCTTTCCTCAAGGAAGAGCTGCAAGTATAACATTGTATGACTAGAATGGCAATTGACATATAATTAAGGGCATTGCCATGATTTGGAATCACTCATACTCTTCCATTATCAATAGAATTTAATGTCTGAGGCTTTTTTTCCTAAACTGACAGAACTGCTCTTCAAAATAGACAGGCCGTCTATACAAATTACAAGTGGAAAATACAAGTGGCACTGTTTGGCTAGCATATAATCTTCAACTGATTGTATTCAGTTTTATTCACACTAAGTGTGCTTTCTTTCTCCCTAAAAAAATAATGCCGATTTTCAAAAATGAAAGGAGCTGTGAATAATCCACTTTTTATATAAGCATTGCTAGTAAGCAGAGCAGAATAAAGATGCCTTCATTCCACTAACAATTATGAAAAGATCATATCAGACAATGACCTTTAGAAATGATTCAGTGATCACTGTGTCAGGCTGTAAGTCTTAAGTGGGAATTCTTCAGACAGGATTTGACTTCACTTTCACTTATATGCCTAATTTTGCCCCACTCATGTTAACATGATTTTTACTGTTGAATTTAACAAAGGAAGAACAAAGCCCTTATGTGGAATAAACTCACAGAAATCAATAGATAGCCATATATACAATGGAGAACTGAGTTTAGCTGTGCATTTTTGCTTCCTGGCCTCTTGATTTTCCAAGGACATCCTTTTGTATTTGATGTTGGTGCCAATTAGGTAGAGACAGAATTTATAGCAGCACCATCAATAAGACTCTTACAGAAGCAAATGGGAAATATGTGCATGAATTTGGCTGAATATCGTTATGGTAGAAGAGAGCCAACCGACTGATTATTTTCAGCTTATAGATGGACTAATAACATCAAAAAAGCAGTGAAAGAAAAATGTCTATTTGCTAAGATTTTAAAATAACATTTGCAAGTGAGCTTCTTATAACAACACTCAGCATAAGATTCAACAATACAAATAAATACATAATATTCTCCTGCCATTCAAGGTCACATTAACCTTCTTGAAGAAGAAGCCAAGAACTCCTTAAGTTAATCATCCTCTAAATTGAAGCTGGTGCTTATTTGACTCTGAGGTTTTGCTCAAGACAGAACAAGCATGTGAAAAATCAGTGAAATGCAAGATTTCATTCACACAAGGTCAAAGTGACCTAGATTTCAAGTGAGGTCTAAAGTATTATCAGTCCTTCACACAAGAAAAGTTTTGTGCGCAGTTCATTTAATATATAAGACATTTGCATAAGTATATAAAAGAGCATTTTCTTCTTCCTCTACCCAGGTAGGTCAAGTAACTGTTAGTACTGAATAAACCGTGTGTGAGTACTAGTTCCCAGAATAACTTTGATTATGTGTAGTTTTCTCAATACACAACAGTTTATGCAAGGAGGAAATACATACGCAGGGGCTACATCTAACACAGATGCAAACTGTACAGTGGTGTGAGCTCTGGCCATGCCTGCTGATGATTTAGGCCCACTGAGACAAATAAGTATAATAAAAATAGACAATTTATATCAACTGCAAGACTGGCAAAAAAAATTTCTAAGTATTCAACTTTGTTCATGATGTAGCTCAAAAATACTGGTAAGTTTATCGAAAAGAGGTCACATCTTGAATAGAAAATCTTTATGACAATATAAGAAGAAATCTATGTTGTGGTATTAATATCTTGCTGACTCAGACTTAAATAACCAGCATATGCACTGGTGAAGAAGCTTGAAAATTCACAATTAATTTTATATTAAGTTGGGCAGAATGAGAACAGTGTAGTCAATAGCTGTAGCAAACAGCATTATTTATATATCACATTTAATTACACATGAATGCTTTAATGTTATTATTAAAAAAAGCACTGTAAACTTCTCTTATAAATATTTTAGCAGTAACATAATGGACTGAGTTGTTATTTGTAGCAAGATTATTTTCTTCGTATTTTCCATCTGTTCTACCTGTTGATATGTCAATACACAGATCAGTACACGAACATTGAAGACAAATGGCCAACATGAGACGTGCAGAATAACTGATAACTGCAACAGGCAAAATCAGATTTGAGGTAATCTTTCAGTGAAGAGAGTTACACTTCATTGAAGCAGTTACTCACTTTTAGCTTTGAATGTTGGTCACCTACTGTAATTGAAAGAGGAACACAAAAGTTGAGACAAGCTCTGAAATTTTTCCGTTAGGTATTTCTATAAGTTAGAGATGAGAAATCGTCAAGGTATAGGTCTCCTAATACGTTTTTGTTATCTGATGACTCCTCGTGCTGAAGGTCAAAAAGTTTGAAATTCCAGTTCAGAGGAAGGGCTGTATCATGCTTTCAAGACAGGTTCCCCACCGGGGAGGCAGGATCCCTGCTCAGGTACTCTGGCACACTTGTCAAGAGCACCGTGCTGCCTCACCTAGAAGTTCAGCTGTTTCCACTGGCTAAACAAGGACAGAAGAGCCTCTGCTGCAGCCCACTCCCAGTCTAACATCACTTTGGCAAGGCTTGTGATGTGAGCCAGAAGCAACCCTTGTACTCAAGAGAGAGTACAAGCTTAGCAGCAGTACCTGCCTTTCTGTCTGCTCAGTCACTTCATGAGCTTTTACTCACAGAGTAACCGTCAGTCAGGCCAGGAATTCTGTGCCATTTGTCTTTAAATCCAGTGCTTGCCTTATGACTGCAAGCCACTGCATTATTTATAAAAGGCATACTGCTCTCTTCTTTTTAAATACAACCTGCCCTATTCTGAACACCTCTTTAAATTGAATATTGTCTTATGCACCTTGGTTGTGTGTGAAAATATACTGCTTCAAGGTAAAAGGAGAGAAGTTGAATTATTATCCTGAAGGCTGTTTGTACACTTCCATGATCCACCCACTCATCTTACCTTGAGGGTGACAAGAATTGCATGGGCTGGTCAAGAACAGAGCAAAGTACTCAAATGCTGACTGACAAGGTTGCCCCTCCTAAGTGTTCGCTCTGAGCTCTGATCTCTGAGCACTATTGATACTCGGCAGTGAAGCAGAACTGCTGACGTTCCTGCTGGGTTCCATGCAGAAACCTGAACATCCCCACTGCATTCACAAATTGGAGCCAGAGTTCAAGGGAGAAAACTTAGAGCAGGAATTTTCATCTTAAATCAGATATGTTTTCACTTTGGCTCCTATTCAGTACCATACTGAAACATGCACTTAACTTTAAACATTAAACCCCTATTGTGTACTAGAAGGCTAGAAGTCAGATGTGTGATTGAACTTAACTTGCTGAACTTAGGCATATAACAAGATAGAAAACTTTAAAGCACCACTCTTTATTAAAAATATATTTTTACCAAGAGCTGACATGTTCCAGATAGGACAGGAGACTCTTATTTCTTACTAGCTACTTCCCAACCATCTTAATGACACTGTAAACCACTGGTTATCATACCAGATTTAGTGTACATATACAGAATGAAAGTTCCATTACAAAAAGAGCTATCACAACCAGCCTTGCTACTCTTGCGTTTTTATAGAAGAAAAGCAAATATGTGTGCATGTGTATCTCCATATCTGTATGTATTTAATTTATAGAACACTGGGGGAAATTCCTGGCACCGGTAAAGTAATTACCTTCCCATGTATTTCAGTAAGACAGCATTTCTCCTCATACTTTTCATCAGCAGTTTGATTGCTTACCTGATTTCCTTCAGAATGTAGTTTAAACTTTACCCAGTTCTTTTTTTTCCCTTTTTACCTTGTTTTATAAAACTGAAAGCAAAACTAACTGTGATTATAAGAAGAAAAACTGCACATTTACAAATGTACTTTTTTTTTTCACTTCACCTACAAGAAAGTTGTCTAAAAAATTTAAAAAGACATTAGAATAATAGCTATAAATAAAATAGTTCTCTTCCATGAATCCTCAGAGGTACATTGAACTTAAAGTGACAATAAAATAATCTACTCAAGTAATTCTGAAACAGTTAGGACTCCTTAGGGAAAACAAAACAAAACAAAACAAAAGCCCAAAAACAGCAAAGAAAAAAAGATGTAATGCATGTAAGTGTTAGAAATGTTGCTCTTAGAACATGTTCATGAGAGTAACAACATTGCATGGACCAAGCCACAGATGGGCACCTGGCGTGCCCTAAGAATTCTCACTATTGTTATATGCTGCTGCTGCTAAAACATAAAGGGGCAAATCAGAGATGGAAAAACAAAAGATTGTAAATACAAGGCAATGCTTTAAAAGAAATTGAGTGGGATGGCTTCTTAGCATCTAGTTGGCATGTTATAGAGCCCTATGTAAATCTTCCTGCTTTTCCACTGAATGCTTCTCCTAACAGCTGGAGGTGTATGTGTAGCAGAAGTGGGAGGCTGGGTCAAGTTGGTTGGAAAATGGGGGCAACAAAGATAAAAATATTATACCCAGGTAGGTAAGGTGGAACAGGGAACCAATGCTAGAATAATTTTCCTGTAAATAGGATGCTGTCAAAGGGTTGACCATCACTGGAGAGTCATCCCCTATCTCTACTACAGGCCTCACAAAGGCAAAGTACTCTTCAGTCTTATGTGAGATACCTACATCTATCTACCACGTGTACGTGGTATGCAGGTGGACATACTGGAAATAATTCTGAAAAGCCCTTTATATGCAAGGCCTTAGACCCTTTGAAAGCTCTAGATCAGGACTGGGCAGAGTGATGAGCCTTCCTCCTTCACCCGTTTGAAGTCACATTCTGACTCTAGTGTGGGCAAATCACTGTCAGCTGCTAAATTAATTCAGCTAAAAATTGAAGGAGAAGGACCCACGCTTCACCCTTTCTGCACCCATTGAAGTCCCTATGGTCAGGAGAGGGGGGCTTCCTAATCTGTAAGCTAGACCACTTTGCCACCACTTCCAAAAAACACACCTTCAAATCCTTGTCTAGACATGGCCTTATGCAAGTGAGAGATAAGAATCAGTCCCTGAATGGGTGTTTTGTTATATAACCACTGATGAGGCCGGGGGAGTTAAACATTTGCAGTAATTTGTAACATTCCTAAAGCATTACGTTTTCAGCAAAGTGGATTATCTTGTCTCATTTTTCTCTGATGAACAATCAGCTCCAATCTTGACACATGAATTTATTATGCTTGGGTTAGACAAACTAAGCCTTAATAAGCTTCAGTTAAAAACCTCACTTTGTGTTTGTGGAGGGGAAAACTCAGCACTTAGGTCGCCTGACGGGTACGAAAATGAAATCAGGCTTCTCTCTACCCTTATCTAGCTTAGGTTGGATGTGTGTATATATCAAAGATGGGATTTTTTTTTTTCTCTAGGTTTTGCTAGATATTTGATTGCTTTGTTGAAATGGTTCCACGATATCTGACTGAGTTGACCTCCAGATGTATCTCCTCCGGGGCATTATGTTCTGTTTCTCATTATCAGCTGCATGCTCCAAAGGTTAGGTTGTGAGAGCTTGGGTGGGGCTTTTAACTCCTTCTTCCAGCCCCACAATCACAGTGTGCCTGTTCACTTGTGCTCTCATGGTTAATTTTACGAAACAGTGAAAGAAAAGCAATACATACTCATCTTGATTTAATAATTGCAGTCATGATTTATGTATAATGGTGTCACTTTATTGAACATTGATTTGATAGATAACAGAAAGCATGTGCCTGGGTTATTTGGAAAGTTTATTTAACACTAGAGATCCTTCAAGGAATGTGCAGAAACTTTCATATATATGGAGCAAACTCATCTATGTAAATCAGGTGTCTGAATTGACAACAGCAGTAATGGGTAAGGCAATAATTAGTATGCATAACTATTTCAGGGTGTGTAAAGTAATACAGTTCCAGTGCTGGAGTGTCACTGATTTACACCAGCTGAGGATATGGCCCTGAGAACTCACAAGAGATGGCTATGCCTACTAATTACTGAAGCTGCTAATGTATTTCAGACGAAGAAGTGCTAGCTCTTGCAAATCAGACACCTAAAAGTTTCTGCAATTTTTTTCAGCTAAGTAGTCAAAAAAGTGAGGCTGCATTTTGCATTGTGACAGTCCTTGTTAACATTAAACGCTGGCTTGCTGCACTGATCAGGCATCTCACTACTTTAGGTATGATCACTACAATTTCCACTGGCTTCTTCCCAGATTGAGGCAGGATGAAAAGCTGATTTTTTGGTTTGCCTTCTGGCATAGAATGAAGATGCATTTACGATGCTTTTGACACTGTTACAATTTCACTCAGGTAGTCACTCAGAAAGAAGTGGCTAGTGAGTACAGAAAACTATTGCACTTGGCATTTCCAACAGCAAATCATTTCTAATGAGCGGCAGCTGAAAACACGTGGGAAGTATTTTAAACCCAATGGCTCAGATAGCTTCTAATTTCTAACTTATGTAGAGGCTATTGAAGGCTATAATACATGCCATATTTTGTCCTGCCAGATTTATGTCTCGGATCACTTCAGTCACAGGTATGTCCTTTTAAGGATTCAAATCACGGAAGCTAAAGCCCCCACAAACACGAGGACACCAAAGTCCTTCACATCATGGCCATAAGTTGAGCTAGCAGTCTTTCCCAGCTACTGTTTTGTTCAGTTCAAGGCCTGTGGGTATTTTGAAATGCAAGAGGGTTTTTTTTTTAATTATTCCTGAATCAAGTTTATTTGGAATATCGTGGGTAACTGTTGGCCTAAGTACTAGTGGGACTTGACCATTTAAGAATATTTACAGGGATCTTTAAGACCAAGGTCTCTGCCTTGGCTTTACTTATACTGCTGCTGGCACAATAACAGGGAAGCTCCCTGGAAATTTTCAGGCTCTAACTCAGACATTCTTCATATATTTGTATGCTCAACATGTCAGATGTTGTGGGAAATACCTAATTCTTTGTCATTACTTCCCAGAGAGGAGGTTCCCTTTGCACAGTTTTGGGCTGGAAGACAAATGAGTGAGCGCAAGACTGTTCATATTTGTGGAATAACTTGTTTTATTTACACAATCAGTAATCCTGGAAAACAGATGGTTACAGAAGAATGTAGGCAATTCCTTCACCATCCATTCCTAGTTCACTGCTAGTGCATAAGATCCTGGAAGCTACATTACCTCTAAAGCTGAATGTAGTTCACCTGATAAGAATTAGAAAGAATTTTTTTCCCTTAAAGAAATAGAGATATAAATCTAACAAGATTTATATTATTGTATTATTCTTGAGAGTAAAAATCTGGCCCCAATGGTAACAAAAAAAATTTAGACATCTGTGTATACCAACAACTTCTTGTGATCTTTTCTAGAAAATTATACAAAGGAGAGCTAATGGTGGTGTTGTATTTTCTTGCTTTTACAGTCTAAGCCAAAACCTAATTTTGATTGTGGTAAGCATCTAAGTATCACCATCTATTTTTCTTCCAAGAGACAGGCTATATTGTGTTATCATGTTAATCCATTTTGGCAATACAGACAGGATATTTTCATAAGAACCAGACCCTAACAAGACTTTCTATTGACCTTTACCACATAACTAGGTTATTTTCAAAATTTACTTTGATTATCCTCACTTCAGCTATGAAGAGTCACAGTACTTCAGAAAAAATTTAAACTAAAACCTAATTGGTCAATACAAAATCAGATTTGAGATACTTCTTGAGCAGATGTTTTGAGTTTTAAATGACCAAGTTGGTTGTAGTTTACTTGTCCTAATATTATTCAATACTGCTGTGCCTGCTTTTACTAACAAAACTGCTAATAAATCATTATGAAAGAAGAAAAAGTATTATTTGGTGTTCAGCCAGAATGTTTTTTTAATCCATGCCTCTTTCTTCCTTGGGCTTATTAAGCACAGGTTTGGCTACAGCAACATTTAAGTACCTTGCCTTTAAATAACAAATCATGTCCAAGTTATTCTGCTTGTACATTAGAACTCTTATGCTTTCTTATTCTCACATAGAAAATAAATACATGAAGCCTGATTCTTCATTTACTACACTGTGAGTAGTCATTATGCCCATGCAAGAGAAACACAACATGGAAGGAAAAAAATCTGATTTGGTAGCATAATGGGCTTATTTTGAATTCATCACAATAATTACACAAGGTGATGAGTGATGAAGAATCCAGCTCATTATTCATAAGAAGCAACTATCTTTTAGCTAGTACTGTGTATCAGAGATAGAAAGCCCCTGGTTTATTACAGTGATTATTATTGGTCCAGTTGCCAATCCAAAAATCATATTTGATTGTCTCATGTACAGCAGAATACTAATCTATTTCCCTTCTTACTTCTCCCTCTATGCTTCTATAGACAGGTACATTAATCTATTCTGCCAAGAGCAATCTCTTTATCTATGCAGAACTACAATGATTATTCACTCTTATCAGTACCAGTATCTGCATATATGCACAGGATAAAACACAAATATTTCCTCACCCCATTTTTTGTCAGTTCTCTGCTTGAAGGGTGATCAGATCATTTTTAATTGCATACTGAGCAACAAATATCTGACATTTGAGTTTGAGTGACTAAGAACTACATTTTGTTGACAATATTAATATGCTCTTGTGTTTCATGTCTATCAATTTTCAGGAGTTTAATCAGATTAACACTTTGTAATGACTCCCAGGAATACCACATTCTGGCAATGCCTGATGCTAGTCATTTACCAATAGCACCAAGCCAAATTCCTTCATCTGAAAGGTAATAGATGCGTCACGTCCCAGTGTATCCTGGGAAGGTAAATGGTAGTGAAAATAGATCCAGTTCTTAAGAAGGAGGTTTCAAAAGACAGGATGATCCAAGCACATAACTTGCTGGCAATAAAAAAGGGCAGTCCTACTCCTCTCTTTCCCTTTTTTCAGGCCCTGCTCTGATCTGTCAAAGAGATTAAGTGGAGCAAAATGGCCAAATGAATCATCTTCTGGAAGTCTAGTGACCTCATCAGAAGAATTTCACCATCATTGCTACGGAAGGCAGGATCAAACCCATAGGGAAACTGAAGTAATTTATCTGTGGGAGGAGGAATATGAAGTTATACAATCCTTAGGTTGGCTAGAGGGATAGGTTTCCATTCAAAGTTTACATCAGATTGGAAAACACTTAAAATTTTGGTTTGGTAGTGTTTTGCTCTTTGGTTAGTTTTTGAGAGTACCTATATCTCAAACTAAAATAAAAGAATAAAGAGATTCTTCTCATCTGTTTGTCAGCCCATGGGTCAGCATGATGAGAAGAGACAAAGTGTGACCCAAGTGCATCTTTTGGATGACTTGTTAAAGCAAAGTTCTGACCACTTGACATTAAAGATCCCATTGCAGTAATTATATCTGAAAAGCATGTTAATGCTGATGACCTGGACAAATGCCAAGTCTTAAAATTACATTCTCACTTCCAACATTCCTACTTTGTTCCAAATGGAAACTAAAGTCTTCATTTCCTCTCCGAAACAGCTATGTTGTTGTAGGCTGCTAAATTCTTCCTGTGTTTCACCACAAAGCTTCAGCGCTGTAGTAGATTAAACAATCATTATATGGTTTCTGTATCAGCTTGTAAAGCAAGGCAATATTTCACAAGATGAAAGGAACTATAAAAATGTAAACTACTAATACTTTTGAGCCCGCTTACTGCAATACAAAATTTGACCAGTGGCAAAAAGTAGAGTCAGCTGAGACAATCTTGAGTGGTTCCACTAACCACTGAAGTGCAGTATTTCTCCCAGCGTGTTTAGTATTGTGAATGCAAAGTTTGACCTAAAACATCAGATCTTTATGTACATTGTAGTACTGTATCTGATTTCTTTCTAGGTCAGATTCTCATCTGATTTATGCTGCGGACAGAAGTCCTACAGGAGACACACTTGTGTTAAGCACAAAACCCCCCAGAGCAGCACTTGGGCTTTTTGTGCATGTTTAGTTGCCTGCTTTGAGGCCAGTCCAAAAAACAAGGGTGCTAGACAAAACTCAGTGCTGTATGGGGTCAATGCAGTAGAGTAATTTAGCTAAGATAATAGCAGAGTCATAAAGGACACAAAACAAGCCATCTGTATTAAAACAAAGCCTTGTCTGATGCCAACTCTTGATGTTTAGAGAGAAAGCATAGGAAAAGGGTGCACCTGTAGCAGTATTTCCCCTGGTAATGTTTCCCCACATTCTCCTAGCTTCCAGCAATCTGCAAGTCTGTGCACAGAGAAACAATGCACAGAATGGATAAACTAGTGGCATGGAGAAATGATATACAGATGTAGCTGATGCTGAAAATGCAATTTGCATAATATGGTAATGTATGCATTATAGTTCCAACTACATACATGATCAAAGCACCCACTGTAAATGATAATGCAAATTAATTTTAGGCTCATTATTATTAATTGAACCTGAATAGAAATCAGATTTGGCAAAAATAGAATAAAGAAACAAACAGAAACTATGTAGGGAAACAGTCATTAATATGATTATTCTCTCTGGCTTATAGTTAGGTACATGCTCCTTCTCTCTGTGTTTCTCCTTTTGACTTCTCTGGTATGGTTTCAGATACAAATTCTCTATTATTCTGCAGCTAATGCTCTTGGTTTCTGTGTTGATGTTCATGTCACTCTCTCAGCACACTTTCTCAAATGTATTATTAAGGTCTGCATGGTCTAATAGGTTGCCATTACCCTGAGCTTTATTCATCTCTTTTCCAAACTAAATCAAATTTAAGCTTGAATAATGTTGATAGGGACATTTGCCTAAACTAAGTTTGTTACTGCAGTAATGGGATTGTTTTTTGTGAATTAATGGGTCATTTGTTTTTAAAAACAGAACACCAGTATGTTCCTGCCCCTTCTAATAACATTTTAATGGCGATCTTTTGTCCTGTTGTAATGGTTTCTCGTTTCTGCAGTAGCTTGTGCCTGGAGACAGGAAAAGGATAAAATACTGGGATCAAGCCATTATCCAGCACTGAAGTTTCTGTTCTACGGTGGGTTTTGAATCATTTAATAATGTAATGTAATTATATCCTGAGTTTTACTAAATACTTATATCTGTTAAAAAAAAAAAAATTACTTAAATCTGGTGAGACTATATTTCTTTTTTTTTCCTAGACAGTACTAAAAAGTGTGATCTTCAGTGACTACAAAATTATTTAGCATTGATAACTCTCATTAACAACTGTAAGAAATGTATCGTTAGTCTCCTTAGAATTAGAGCCACCATAAGGATATAAGAAACTTTTCTTTGTGAAAATTTTAACTTTATCATAAGCCTACTTTCAGTATAGGATAATGCATTGAGCAAAGACTGCATGCAGTTGTAGAGGCAAAATAATATTAAATTTCTTCCTAAATTGGGGAAGCAAAAGAGGACATAAAATTCATGATCTCATTTCTAGGAACATTCTTGTCTGTTTCTCCTTGGTAAGATACTAACAATATCATTCTTATCACTCTCTACAGCTACCTGAAAGGAGGCTGTAGTGAGGTGGGGGTTGGTGTCTTCTCCCAAGTAACAAGTAATAGAACAAGAGGTGATGGCCTCAAGCTGAGCCAGCGGGGATTTGACTCCGTATAAGGAAAACTTTCTTCACAGAGAGGGTGATCAGGCATTGGAACAGGCTGCCCAGGGCAGTGGTGGAATCACCTTCCCTGGAAGTGTTCAAAAACTGTGTAGATGAGGCCCTCAGTGATATGGTTTAGTGGTAGTCTTGGCAGTCCTGGGGTACTGGTTGGACTTGATGATCTTAAAGGTCTTTTCCAACATAGCTGATTCTACAATTCTGACATTTTAACGGTAAAATGATTTAAGTAATAATTAATCTTTCTCTTTACTGATATTTTTATTTTCCTCATTATAGACCTTACGATTTTTTTACATGTGGCACTGTAAAAACTATTAATGTGTTAATGAAACTGCATATCTGTTTATTTTGTTACAGTTTATACTATATTGATACTTATAACTGCAGTGAAGTTGCACAAAGCTTATTATCTTTATATCACAGTATGTCCCAGTTAAAATGCAATCACTTTCCCAAAGTAATTTTGGAAAAGTATCGGAGCAATGATGTATTTGTGTCACAGTGGCTGCCTCTGAACCCCGTAACCAATATACCATTGACCTGATACTGCTTGCACCACCTACATGGACCAAAGATAGAGTGACAGTTGGATGACTAAAAGGAGGTACTTTTGCCCCTGCCCCTCACTGGGTACTCACACTTTTACCCTGCTGTATTTGAGATATTCTCATCCTGTCTCCTCTGAGAGAGATACAGCCAAGAAAAAGCTGAAATTCTTTTCCCATTTTCAAAACTAGAAACATTCTGCTTGGGAAGCCCCAGTTACCAAATGTGCCTGGAGCATGTGCAGACACAAGCGGCATTAGAGCATGCCCAAGAGATTGGTTTTGTCAACTTTATTCACGGTAAATGGCATTTTACTACATGTGTACTCACTGAAGTCAGCAGGACTTGAAGTAGAGTATGCAGATATTGATTTTGAATCCTGGACCAGAATTCCCCACTCCTCCCAGGTTTTACATTTTTCAGAAATGCTGGTCACTCTTTTAACAGCTTTAAAACTGGATATTGCAGGTGTCCAGTATTGACAGCTGCAATTTTACTGATGCTATGCAGCACAGGATGTCCAGTCTTATTACGTTTCAAGACATAGGAAATGCAACTCAGTATCTGAAAGCATAAGAAGGAAGGAGCCTTTCAAAGTTCACAGTAAGTGCCACTATTTTTAGGTTATCGGAGAAGGAGAGAGCGTTTAATGCTCCTTTACATAAAGTACTTTATTTAAAAACTTGCTTTTCATTTTAAAACTTTCTTTTCATTTTTAATGTTTTCTACAAAATTCAAGATGACTGTGGAAAACAGTACACGCTGATGCATATAAATCAATTACAAACTTTCATACTTATACACTTCTGCCTTTCCTCTGCCCAAAAGCCCAGATTAGTCAGAGGAGGTTCACAGATGGGAAATGCAGAACTGCCAGAGACTTGAACCCTTCCCCTGAAAACAGACTGAAGGGAAGCCAGCATACGAAATACAGGATGCTGTGAGAAACTTTTGAATCAGAAGCAAGGTGAGGGGTAAGTATACAAAATGATAAGCAAAACAAAAATAATATGTGGAAAAATATGCACATGTTCACTGCACTCAAAATTAGCCTGTTGACCTTGTTTCCTCAGGCCATAATTTCCGTCACCCATTCAGCAGGATTTAAAATATGACTAAATATTGATTTGGACAACAGTAAACTCCCAAGGTATAAACCCAAGTTTTCTTATAGTCTTCTTGGAGAGGATATACCTTTCTATATTGTAAGGCATAAGGCTGATCCTGGTCATCAAGGGCAATGAGGAAAATTTTTCTGAGGATATATATTTATTCCTTCCTTAGTTCCTTGCACTTTCTCTAAGCTTCTGATCACTAATGATATGATGATAGAACACATGGACTGCTGAGGTCTGATCCAATATGGTGATTCCTACAGCTCTGCTGAGAATGGATATTCAAAAAATAAATAGAATTCCTTGTGACATGCAAGAGGAGGAAACGGGCAAAGCTCTCTGGGCCAGGGTCAGAAAGCTCCTACAAGATCTATTCAGTTACCTGCTGTATTTTTTTTTCACATGACTTAGCCTTGCAGACTTTGACCGTCTGATGCCTTTCAGTCTCATAGGTATGTTTCACATATTGACATTAGGCGTTTTGCCTTAGGTGGCAAGCATGACAAACTGTAAAGGCGCATAAGAGGTATTCTGGTATGTGCTCATATCGTGGTATGATCTCATCTTAAGGAATGTGACTGTGACTTTCCAGCATTATAAACTGAAATCAGGATTTGGTTGTAGACTGCTGCATACCAGGGAAAATACTGTGCCTCTGTGAATTTCAGCTCATGTTAATACATCTTCATAACCAGTGCTGGAAAGCATCACCAATTACTGTGGCTGTTTACAGAGCACAAGAACAGAATATTTAATTTTACCAGCCTCTGAGGACAACAAAGCTGAATTTGAACTCTAGTTAAAGTTTTGCTGATTACTCTTGACCTTTCTGGGACAAAGACATGAAGGTCACTGGAGTCATGATTCTTTTCACATTCTGCTTGTCTTTGTCATTCCCCTAATAATGCATAGGACTAGAAACAAGAGCTGGGTGGTGTTTTTTTCCCCCTGCCTGGAAATCTATTTAGATTAGTCACCAGGTTTTCCAGTCTACGGTCATTGAAGGTCATTTGGTTTATAGCTGAAATCCTCAATTGGAACCTCATCTTGTAATCAGAACTTAAAACCCAAGTGAGGTTGTGTATCTCCTCTGAAAGGGTAGGTTGTTGTATGATTAGCTTCAGAATGTTAAATGGATTTTCTGTGTAATGACAGGTAATTTTGGGGGGCTTAAATTGCACTAAGAGAAGACCAGTCTTGAATAATAAGTACTGGGCTATAGTATAAAGAACAGCATTATAGGCTTCTCTGAAATGCTAATTCTATTGCACATTAATATTTCTTTTGCTGTAAAATGGCAAAAGGCAAGCCAGCAAGATGTAAAAAACTTACAAAGTGCATTTTCACTTATAGACTGTTCCTAAGATCAAGCCGTTTCCTGAAAATGTCCCTTAAATAAGCATCCACTTACAGTGGTCAGCATCTGCTAATAGCTGTTCCACAGCCTTGGCTGCTGGCAAATACAGAGTATTTGTTATAATCTATAGAGCAATGGGAATGAGTGAATAATTTTTACACTAATTTTTGAAGCTATTCTTATCCCTGAGTATGAAGCATCAGGCACACCGTGCAGATGTACTCCTAGAGGCAGTTCATAAAGCCTGGTGTCTTGTGTATTCTTTGAGTCTGCAAAATTACTGGTGAGAGTCTGAAAGCCCTTTTTAAGTTTTGATTGACTGATTCATTGACTTATTATTTTCATGTCTCTTTGGCCCATGTGCAATTCAAACTTAAATACAAATACATACATTTACAAGAGTGTGTGTGTGTATGTGTGTGTATATACACATATATATATATAACCAAAACTGAAGACTCATTGAAGGAATAAATCCTACCCTGCCATGATATCTTTAGGGAGGTAATTATTATGCGTTGTTAGGGTAAACCATTTTTTTTGCTGAACATATCCTGACCTAGAAGCTGACCTGTGACTTCTCCATTTTTATTAATCCTTAGATTCCCAGCTTCAGAGACCAACCCAGAAATAGCTTAAGCATGTACAATATCTCTCTTAGCACCAGTTGCTGGCTCCCTTTCTCTGTGTCCGTTTGACGTCCACACAGCTGCTTAGATACAAGCAGGAGGTTACAAGCAGGAGTTATCTTGCATAGGGTCCAGTGTCAGACACTGCCCTGCTCAGTGTCAGCTTGATGAGTGTCTTCAGTTGGGTATCAACCTACAGTCCATCATCATCACTATCACAACTTGTGACGTCATCTCACTGCTTGCTACAGCAGGCATTATTCCCACTCTTATTGGCAAGCCAGGCATTTTCATCTCTGTAGACAGCTGGTGGATCCACAACTTGTCCCCATTCCTTAAGGAGTCTGAATCATCCTTCCAGCACACCTTTTTTGATTCCTCTCGGGGCTTGCAGGAGCTGACATCACACAGCTCTTAAGATTTTCTCTAGAACCTAATGCCAGATTACCTTCCTCTTCTATCTTCTTTAGCCACCATACAAACAGAGCTCCTTTTAACTGATTACTTTTCTATATTCACTTTGCATGGATTAAAAAAAGTCTGGTGGTTTTCAAAATGCACCACTCCAATAGACTCCAGCTCAGCAAGTCCACCAGCTTCCCAGAAGTTGCAGATACCACAAACTCTCCATGGTTTTTAAACCATGACATATTCTGGGATCCACATTATGCCACTGTTGCTTTGCATGTCTCTGATGTAAAGATGATGGAAAACTGCAGCAAATTAATGTCTGGGAAAAAAACAGCCGCATAAGGAATCAATACCATTCAGAGCTATCTGTGTTTTTCAGTTGTCATTAGCCAAACTAGACCCTGACTACTTTAGAGAACGCAGCAAGGCAAAAGTGCTAAAAAACTTTCTTTTACTGAAATTCATTTCGTGATTCAGACACATCCCAGGGATCTGGGCCTATGCTTCTAAAGCAGGTTATTTGGCTGAGAGCAGGCTGACTTTTCCAGCTATCTTCTTCTCTCCACAGCTGAGATCTCAGAAGAAAGAGCATTAGTTTAACTCACTTTAAAAGGGCACCTTTAAATCTAAGTACCATTCCCAGACAGCATCTTTCAGGCTGGCAACCAAATACCAGCGTATTAGGGAATGAATTTACTTTATGATGAAGTGCAGACCTTAAAAACCTAAGCTGGATACAGGTTTCATGGCAGAGAGCAAGGTCTTTCACTGCAGAAAGAATGTGCAGCCACAGAAAGAGACTGCTTACAATGTATTGTAGGAAGACTACAGTTTGAGATACTTTGCTTTTTAATAGGCCATGTAGTCTCTTGGATGTACATGGGTACTATGCTGACTATAGGGTCATATCTTCAGCAATAGTGTAGGTAGCCATGTGCTCTCTTCTAGCACACGACTTAGTTGATGTTCCTGAACCTAATGAATTTTGGCGGAAGGAATGATAATAGCAGACATTCGTTTCTCTCCAGTCACCAAATTTTGTTAGAGAGTTAAAATAAACTTGTCTGCTTGACTAGTCTCATGTGTAACAAAATAAAAATAAGCCTTCACAAGGAATCATTTTCAAGCACCATTCTACTTTTTGTCTTAGGCTTGCAAATGGCTTTCATGTTTTCAGATATGTCAGATATCATAATGTAAAATAAATAACTAAGTGAAACACACAGAGAGATATACTCTTGATGGCTTGTGATGGACAAAAAGAGCCTTCTGCTGCTTCCTTTTCCTCCTTCCCAGTCTTTTTTTTTTTTTCTCTACACTTGCAATTGGTGCTTCTTCATAGCATGTGCATGAAACACTAATGTTATTTTAAGGCTGTACCATTTTGCACCATTTTGGAGCCCAGTCACAGCTCAAGACCCCCACTGAGCTAGATATTGTGCAGACAACAAAGTCAGATCTGGCTCTGAGGACAGCTCATCCCACACTCCACCTCCCATGGTCACAGGAGACTAACATTGTACATAGGAAAGGACCTTAAGATCATCTAGTTCCAACCCCCCTGCCATGGGCAGGGACACCTCACACTAAACCATGTCACCCA
>JANHGB010011138.1:0-35621 GCA_026283785.1 Coracopsis vasa | reverse complement strand
GTGCCTAGGTTTACAATTTCATTTGAACAACAACACACCAGCTGATAAACCCTCAGACCACACTGATAGAAGGTTTCTATGAGGGTTATGTATCTTCATAGTACACACTCTGAAAACTGCAGCTCTAGTGCTGCAGAGTAGATTAGATATTGCAGTGAGGTTTCTGAACTGAAACTTGCCTCCTTCCAATCTGGAGCTGCAAATGGAGATTTTACTACCACTAGAAAAATTAATAGCTTGCTTTCTCAGTGCCTTTTCATAAATGTCTGCCCACACTTCTGGGTTCTTGTAATATTTTTAATTCACTTTGCTCTGTAATAATTAATTATGAATGCAACAAAGCAGTGGCCAAGCAGCCTCTGAAACTGTACAGCTTTATCCCTGGATGCCCAAGCTCTCTCACTTGCTACCTTAGCTCTTTAGGAGGAGGAAGACAAGCAAAATCATTTGTAGTAAGCAATGGTCAGATAATCTCTAAGAATCTACTTCATCCATACACAACAGGTTTTATAAAACTGACTTGCACCCTACCTCTGCTTATCACCACGTATGGTGAAAATGTGTCACCATTTCCAATGAGGACAGACTTATCTGTGCTATATGAGATCATTCTCTCCAAAAGGAAATGCACCCAACTCATAATTAGTACTTTTTTTTAATATGAGCAGAAATCTTTTGGATGCTGATGTGTTTTGGCTAGGCCAAAGTAAATGCCAAGGAGCAGCCCTCCAATTCACATCCTTAGGAAGTGAATTAGCAAATACTTAGGGAAAGCATTGTAAACAGCAGGTAAGTTATAGCAATTGAAAAAAAGTGAAGAACAAAATCATTACCCATAGGCTACCCCCTGCTCCCCGCTGCACAACCACAGCTCTCAGCTTCAGCTAACCTGATCAGTTTATCTTTGCTACATAGGCCAGACTCAAGCCAGGAACAAAGGAAGAGTTCAAATACAGTAATTACATGTATCACTGCAGTGTTAAGGACACTAGGTTCCCGTTATACTTGGACCACAAGCAAGAATCTAAATACCAAAGTCAAAAGTAATGAACTGCTTGGATGAAAGGCTATTTTTAATTTAATTCCTCAAAGTCCCGTTTCACTGATGTTGACACCAGTGTACAAACTACGCATTTGGATTTTAGCTAGCCAGGGAAAATGCTAATTGATGTGCATCTCTTTGTCTGGTAACATTTGTATCTTAAAGTATTTCTGCAATACTAAAACAAATGAGGCACAGGAAAGTTGGCATTCTACTGCTCCCAAGTCCTCACAGGCAAGTATAAGATCTCCTTTAAAGCAGTAACATGTCTCTGGACACTTTCCGTACAAAACAGTTGCATTATTTCATTTATTAGTGATTTACATCTCTTCAGCAGCCAAAATTTAGCCACTTAACTTGTTTTTGTTAAGAGGAATTGTATTTAGTCATGAGATAAAGTTTATTTGTTATTTTGCATCCCTCTTTGCCTTTCGGAAAATGCCTACTACAAACCAGGCTCAGAACCAGAAATTCCAGCAGCTGGCTCATTTTCACTAGCTGTTTTTACAGCTGTTTCAACACCAAGATCATAAAAATAAATTGCAGAAATATCAGGGCGCTGGCACTGATGCAGAGAACAGTGAGGTGCAAACACTATGTAAATAACACATGACAAAGTGTGGAATTACATCAACATACTGCAAGCCCTCTCATAAAACAAGGCAGAAGGCCATGCATTTTCAAGCACTAAATGAGCATACTCCTCAAACCCATCTTCTGAATGGGAAACATAACGTGTATTTGCTGCCAGAGTCAACTCTACTGACTTGGCCAACCTCCAGTTTTGGTAATGACCAGAACTGAACAAACACTACACGGTCTATTTGTTTGTGGCTGGCTGTGGGCTAACTCTCCTGGGCTTGCCTGGACATTGGAAGTGCAAAGTAAACAAAATGAGAAATGTTCCTTGACACACTGGCCCTGCATCAACATCTTAAAATCCACAGAGCCCATCTACTGCTGGTCCCAATCCAACCACCTTCTGCTCCCATAAGGGCATCTGCCTCTCACAGTAAGTCTGTCTAGAAGGCAAATAACTGCACTTACGTTCTCCTCACCAATGTGGAAGGTGCCATGCACAAAAAGCAGGGATGTGTTTCTCCTCAACTACAACCCACTCAGTACTTGAAATATGGAACTGGGCAGCGCCCCCAGATCCCAGCACTTTGGCAGGAAATAGAGCAAGTCATCAAGGCACAGCAAATCCAGTTACAACGAATAGTCACAGGATTGCACCACGATGACCCATTTGGCAAGAAATGATGATGGTTTGCAGTATGTTTTTATTCTCACTGAAATTTCCCATGGCCAAGATAGAACATTTTAAGCATGCAGAACATCATCTGAGTTCACTTCCAGCAACCTTTCTTCATCTTTGCCATTGCTCAGGTGCCTTATCAGATCCTTTGCAGCCCAGTGTCAGCCTGGCACAAAATGGATAAAGATGAGAAGCATCTAAGCACCATACTCCTCAAGCCTGTTGCAAGGTCGAGCCCCAAAAGGGCAATCAACGCAACAGATAGCCAGTAAAGGTCTGCAGTTTTGGAGCAACAGTTGGCCAAATGAGGGAGGTGATCCTGCCCCTCTACTCTGCTCTCGTGGGACCCCACCTGCAGTAGTGCACCCAGCTCTGCGGCACCCAACACAAAAGGGACGTGGAGATTTTGGAGCAAGTCCAAAGGAGGCCACAAAGTTGATCAGAGGCTGGAGCACCTCTCCTGTGAAGACAGGCTGAGAGCTGGGCTTGTTCAGCCTGGAGAAGAGAAGAGAAGAGAAGGCTCCGGGGAGACCTTCAAGCAGCTTTCCAGTACCTGAAGGGGCTGACAAGAAATCTCTAGAGGGACTTTTTACAAAGGCATGTAGTGACAGGACAAGCAGGAATGGATTTAAGCTGACAAAAGGGAGATCTACATTAGATATAAGGAAGAAATTCTTTAGTGTGAGAGTGGTGAGACACTCGCACAGGTTGCCCAGAGAAGTTGTGACTGCCCCATCCCTGGTAGTGCTCATGGCCAGGCTGGACAGGGCTTCGAGCAACCTGCTCTAGTGGAAGCTGTCCCTGCCCATGGCAGGGGGGGGTTAGAACTAAATTAGCTTTAAGGTCCCTTCCAACCCAAACCATCCTATGATTATAATATTCTGAGTATCTGCCAGATATATATACAGACACATATACACATACAAAATTCATAAAAATCTGTGACACAATGGTTCTGTATAAAATTAGATTACTTCAGTACTGCACCACTTACAGGAAGAGATATAACTCACTTTCCAAGTGATGTCTAATTCTGAGTTCCTTTCTACTTATTTCCCATGAGCTACATAGAGTATAAATGCCTAAGTTTAAGGTTATTAGTATCTTTCTGGAATGGAGTGCTGCCTCTGATCAGTGAGTTTCCTTTTGATTTTTCTCGGGGTAGTCTGGCTGGGTAAGAAATTCATAAAACCATTTAGTATGTTAAATTATTTTCTGCATTTATCTTACTTAAAGTATGTCCCAAGACACCGGAATCTCTGCTACAAGAGGCATGCGTTTGCGAGAAACTGCTGCAGGAACCAAAAGAGTGGCCTATTTGTCACCATCAGGGTGTTTCAAATAAGTTGCTACTCGTCCGTTGTGTCAACAGGATACTGCACATGGAAGGAGAAAACATGTCAAAGATGTAAAAAAATACTTTAAAAGAGAGCAGACTTTCTGCTAGTGCTTAGCAACCATTTTTACAAGAGGCACATCTCAGGTTCTGTCTCTGCAAGGACAGATTTTAAAGCATTCCTGTTTTTCAAAGAGAAAAGTGTCACAAGAGAAAACTGCCACAAAGCTGTGTCAGTGCACTCGCCAGTAGCTTTCCTTCACAGGCCTTTAGAATAGACATTATACTTCTATACAGAAGGTTTTCCAAGATATCTGAGAAACCTTCTGTACTACTGGCAGTAACAGTCCTAATCACAGATATAGCTGGCTGTTCTGCATTCTCCATTGTCATTTTGGTCCTATCAGGGATAGCTTGAAGATATTTTGTTTGAAAGAATTTCACTTCCAAAGCCTAAATAATTACTACTTAGGCAATAAAAAATTGAGAGAGGTATTATCAGCAGTCAGGTTGTAGAAGGCCTGATCCACTGCCGAATGAAGCTAAGGGAAAAACTGCCATTACTTTTCTATCCATTTTGGGATCAGATGCAAAACCAAGATCCAGTAATTTTGCCAGAAAACTGAGGTCTTGGTCAATTATAACTCTATAGTACATGATTTGCATTTCAACGCCAAAACCATCCTACAGATAACCTTACAATAGCCAAACTTTTACAAGTCTACTGTTTGCTTATAGGAATTCAAGCACAGCTATAAATTGCCTAAATTAAATGGCACCAAAGAATTTATAAAGAACATAAGAAGGTATTCAAATTCTTGTGAATTACAATGGGAATTAGTTAATAAATTCTGTCAGGCACCTTTAAAAACATCAACTTTTATGCATGTGCATTTATCTTCTGTGGTTGTGACTGTGCACAGTTTAAACCGTATAGATGAGGTCTGGACACTTCCTCCATCATAATCCCACAGTACCAGCGCATTAGTTACAGTGTGAATCTGCTCATTGTCTAGGATAACTGATAGGCATCAGACCCACCTTTTAGGAATCCTTTAACAGACTAGTCTCCCCAAAAACTTCTGCCCTATTATGTTCAGGACAGCACTCTACCCAAGCTGGTGGGCAGGAAGCTGAAGTGTGCCAGATGCTTTGCAGTTGGTTTTGAAATAGCAATGATCAATAGTAGTGCCTCCATATTTAGTGTGGTTTTGGTACAAAGTGCTGGCAGATGGGGGGACTACAGAGTCAGAACCTCTTCCCTCCACTTTGACCCTTCTGTAGTCAGCACTGAATGGAGCTCAAAGTTAGTTCTAAACACATAATTTCTCTACTCCTTTTCATACAGCAACAAAATCATATTGGCTGCTTTGGTAGAAATAGCTGGGTAACTGAGTATTTCAAAGTTTCCCCTGTATCTGTCAGCAGCAACATTTAGACAAACCCTTTCTTGTCCTTCTACTACTGTTGGTGGCAGCAGGAAGCACAATGAACTTGCACAGCTAAAAGCATTTTCCAAATTACAGACTGTCTTCTGACAACCAGAAATGACACTTTGTTCTCTTCATCACTTCCTAATCCCACCGCCTTTTCTGAATCAAGACGGACTCCCACTGTAGAAGACTCGCGTAACTGACAGACATTTACCTACAACGTGCCTGGCTGTCTTTTCTCAAGTGCAGATAAACCATGTCTGATTTAGCAGTGATTGTGAAATGTCACACCACAAAAAAGGTTTCAAAGGCTTAAGGGGCAACTTACAAGGTTAACAATGTTACACTTTTGCATGTTATTTATTATGCACATATGTTCTCAGCTTTTTCCTCACATGGTAGCACACAGTTGCAAGACAACTACCAACGTCACTGGAAAAGTGAAAGTGTGATAGATTGGAGTAGTTTCTCATCTTCCAGGTTTCTGCCCTGGCTTCCACTTCAGGTGTCTTAATCTGTAAAACTGGCAATGCTAGAGACAAATTGCATACAGCAGAAAATCAGCTGTAGCTATATGGAGAAGCATACAAAACCACAGACAAGACAGAAAAGAGCCTCTGGTAGCTGAAGGGTCAAGTGATGAAAGATGGACAAGGAAATGCAGAGTGGTTGGCAAGTCTCGCAAGCTGAAATACTAAGCAGTGAAAAGGTCAGGGAGCATGTCAAAAGCAGCATCTGGAACAGCAAAAAGATACTCCAACTCCCACATGCCTCTCACAACCAATGGGTTATACTGCATCTGAATATCTAAACACTAAAACCCCTCAAACCCTGTTTACAGCCTCATACTTTACATGAAGAAAGTGATCGTAAGGACAGCTTAACAGTAACTTATTTCCCACATGTGAGTGGGTGAATACTTCAGTACTTACTGGGTTCACTTACAAAAGACTTGATTACGAGTTATGTCCAAGCATGACCTCAGCAGATAATCTCTCAAAGCATAAAAATAATCTCTGGCACTACGCTTTGTTTTCAAAGACTGATGGCAAAAGGCATTGGGAGTATGGATGTCAGCAGCTCTCTCAGTGAATTACAGAGAATGCAACAAGGCTGCATGCTCTATTAGGAAATCCAACACAATAGGACCTTCCATGTCGTGTTCACTGCATTCACTGCAGTTCAGGCCTTCCACATTCCTTGTAAAATTGACCAACAGAATTAAGATGTTACAAGTTATTCCCTAAGTATGCTGGTAGGCAGGCAAAACATATTGCAGTTTGCTGACAGCAGCACAAGTCTCCTCCCAAACCTGCTGCAATTATTAATCAAAGGAACACACAGGTTCTGCAAAAAAGGTTTGTGGTTTCTGAAGAGTGGGAGGAAGGAAGAGGAACATTTGCTGCCTGGCCTGCACTTCAAATTCATCTTCTTCAGAGCAAACACAGCCCCAGCAAAGCCCCCACTCTGGCAACAAGAGGTTAGCACAGCAAATACTGGCTAACGACATCTCCCCTGATCCACAGATGTTTAGAGCATGAGGAACCTTATTTCTGGATGCCTCCATAGAAACCTCAGTGGAAACAAAGGAAGATTCATCCCACCCCATAATTACCTTTTAAGTCTAAACGTTATTTCACATTTGATAAACAGAAGTCTGTGGACTTATTTTTGACATATTTACTATTAACATTTCAGGCAAAATTACTTCCTTCTGCTTTCTGAAGAACAATGTAATGTGTTTCCTTTTCAGTTCAAAGAAGTTCAAGTAACAGCAGCAGCATTTGGTATCTGGCTGAGAGATGTTCTGAAGCAGACATCTGACACTTGGAAATGTGTTCCCCTGAAGGACCATGTCATCACTGAAATGTGCACTTGGGAGCATCCTGCCCCAGTGTCTCAGAGGAACTGACAGAATTACAGCATCTGCATGCACTGAAATTCAGAATTACCATGTTCATTTCTCACCCACTCCAGAGGCTCATAGACAGTGCAGTACCCAGGGGCAACTGTAATGGTGTGTGTGTTCACGTTACACATGTATTGTACGCATCTAAAAAGAGCATATGGATAGCAAACAGCTTAGGCACGTACTGTACACAGGTAGCGAGCACCCACTCAGCTTCAGAGAGCATCTTGGCACCTTCCCAAATTAAATAAACACAGGCATGTCAGAATCAAAAGCTCAAACTTGGCATACTCAATGGGGCATCCACTTCCACTCCTACTAAAGTCACCACCGGAGCCAAGACAGGTGTTCCTCTCTGCATGCCAACTCCAGCAGGACCTGAATTTAAAACAGATCTGCTTTTAAACTGAAATCAGTATAGTTTTAATGCTGTTCAGACATGTTTTATATTAATGGTAATTGTTACTTAAAAACATTAACCATACTGATATAAATTTCTATGTTACACTGCTGAAGACAATGTAGTCACCATTTTTAAAAGCAGATATGTGTCTTTACATGGAAAAAGCCAGCTCAAAATAAGCACCATTACTTTGTCATTAACACTTCCATCTTTTGCCCAGGAAAAGCATTACTTTGTGCTTATGGAATTAACATTTTACTTTTTTAAAGCCAAGTTAGCATCAGGAAAACAGTGTCCACAATCCTTCCTATATATTTTAGAAAGCAGCAATGAGTATGTTAAGCCATCTAAATTGTTTTAGTAAATGAAAAATTATACTATACTACACTAATAAAATCATTGTGGCACTGCTCTTTCCAGTAAAGCTCTAAGTGAATTCTGCCCCCAAATTCCTAAGCTAGGACCAAGACACCGCCCCTTGACTGTAAAATTACCTCATATGGAGGAATGGTATAACACCTGTGGTCCTTATCCTTTAAAAGGTCAAACTGTGCATGGATGCTAACACCTACTTTTCCAGCTTGTACTGGAGGAACCATTAAAGACAACGATGCAACTCTACTGTATTGCACCCACAGTCTTCACTTTATTACTATATCCCACAGTTAAAAGGTAATAGCATTCTGTGTTCACTCATGTCTTTCTGTTCAATACATAAAATGCATGCAAAATCTGCACAACATAGAACATAACTGCATGCTACCACAGTGAGTAGCCTTCCTCCTCACATTTGTCTGCTATGTGAATTGAATGAGAAGCAGAATTCCAAATCAAGAGCACATTAGCAAGTCATCTTCAGCAATCTGGAAGTTAGCTAAAACCACGTAAAAATCTTTTTCTGGCATTGTTCTCCCCCACCCAACAGCGAAGACCAAGTTATTCACCTAGTAAATGATTCAGGAACAGAAGACATGGGCATATTACTTACCTACACAAAACTTAAGATTTCTTGGTTTGTTTACTTAGAAAAAAAAACACCTGCTAGTAGAAAAGCAACATCAGGCACTCCCCAGGTTTTAAGTAGGCCACAGAGACACAGATGCATTAACTAGGACTAACACTTCAGAGAAACAGCCACAAAAGCAGAAGAGAAACAACCTAAAGATGGCAGGTCCTGACTTTGCAGCCACTTTGAAACTGCGCTAAGCATGTTCATGTTTACATAGCTCAGTTTATTCAGCATCCACTTTAAGAGAGGCAAAGCATCCTGAGAATATAAATGCCTCCTGCTATGAACGACAGCACTCATCAACAGCATAAAATAATGTTAAGAACAAACCAGCAAGATCTACCTTCTCCTGTTAACTCCCTTTACAGTAAGGAAAGTCTGTGTCTTATCTAAGTCACTATCTGTAGAGCAGCATATCAGCATGCCCAAGGGAAAGGAGGTTATCACCTACATTCAGAGGGCCTTTCTATTTCACGTTACTGTAGTCAAAGCAACAAAGAAGCCTTGCAGCCCTCCCCACAAAAATAGTCCATCTCTATATGAACATCACTGCGCTGCACTGTTGCTTTCTTGATTTTCCTTTCTCTTCCCATTTAAACAGCTGTAATTTCACAAGCCTGCAACTACTGCCTTGGATAAGTACTCCTTGAAAAATGAACCCCATGAACAGCTTTCTCTAATTCATGTGTGAAAGGGGAAAAAAACCCTCATTATTTGGGCTTCTCTTTTTAGAAACCCAAATGTGCAGAACTTACTTCAGCGTTACCCATGTTACCACTAATTTTAACTAAGCTCATCCCTTACAGCATGAAGTTGCAAGTACACATGGACCTGGATCTGGGTCATATGTAGTGCTACCAGAAAGATATAGCGCTATAGTAAACAAAGGATGTTTCTTCTGCACCAACAGTGCCCTTCTTTTCATCACACACTTACAACACTTGGTGTTTAATTCTGAAGTAGTGCCAGCACTAGCTTTGAAAACAGTGCCAGCTTATCTCCATGATACACATTTGCATTTTGTGATGATATAAGTTACTCATCACACTTCAGCTTTTTTTCTTCCCATCTCAAAAAATTTGCTGACTGTAACAAATCAACAGGGAAATGAACACGTAAGGATAACTCTTGAACAATACCAGTTTCTTAGGGAGTTGCCAAAAGCCACAAATCGTGCTAACACATCAGGATGCTTGGAGACCCAGTTAGATAATATTGCACTCTTAATTTCATGACAGTGTCTGGAAGTTACCTATTAGTTTGCTCAGTTAGCTAATAACACTGTTTCACCCCCACCCCTACCCTCTGCCTCCCTCCAAACTACATCCAGAATTATGACTGAATAAAACTTATTCCCATTTGCAGCACATCATCAGAAGCAATAAATCACAGCACAGAAAAAGTAACCATGTTCATGTGGCTACGACAGATACAAGTTAACAGCAAACAGTGACCTACTTGCCAAGCAAGTATGGTTTGAGGACTAGGACCACAAGCTCATCGACTCATTTTGCTATGCTCATGCAATGCTATCATGTCTCTAGCAATGCTGTTGGCTGAGGTCCTTGATTCTGCGAGAGCATGGAGTTAGTTAGCTTGTTCCTGACCAGCAGAAATGTACATTCTTGGTCTTGATGCAGACTGCTCTTCCTTTTGCACTTCAAAAGGAAAAGCAGTTTCATGTGACGTAACAGTCATTACTCTCTCAGTACCTCTCTCCTTTAGGCTCTTTAAGCTTCAACCCTTTGCTGACACCAGTCTTTTAAAAATCATCCTCATGAGACGAAAAGCCACAACTGCTCTGTGATACATACTATCAGCCAACCAGTGGTAATCAGTAAACAACACAGAACAACAAAGTAAAGAAGGAAATACAATAGAAGGGCCTTCCTACATGTAGAATATCAGAATGAGCAGGGTCTTCCCAGCATAATAGATTCACCATATAAAGCTGGGAGGGAAATACTTGCTATGCAATGCCCATAACAAGAAATATCAAGGAAGCTTGATCCCCAATCAAATGGTATGAACAAGGATCTTAACCTTAAAAGGACAAAAAACTAGAACTGCACTGGTCTAATTCATACTCCAATCTAGAACTTGAATAGACAAAAAGGAGAACAGAAATACAGTGCAATGTAGCCCCTTGCACTTCCATATCAAGTATATCTTCTAGACACTATTTCACTCATGAAGAGAGATGTCAAGATTCCGAAGTGCCATTTTACAAGAGTTCCTACCCATATTATTAATCTCTTATTAGTAGTTGAACTGCTGATTTCCTTTCTTGTACAACTTGTACACGGTAGCTACCGTATCCAGTTTCAAGTTTTGTTCAAGGTCCAATTCATCCTCATGTTCCTGCAGTTTTGCTTTTCTAGAAGTTTCAGGAGCCTTAAGTAATGCATATGTAAGTCTTATCTTACCCTTCTTTCTGGTGGCTACAGGTTAAGGAAAACAGGACAAAAATCAAATTCCTTTCATAGAATAATATTTTTTTCCCTCTTTGTCACGTTTGAATAGTAATTTCAAAAGCATTTATTTTTAGAAAGAAGGACACCTTTTTTTCCTCACTTGTAACCTTCAGGTTATCTATAACCTGTGCCAACACCGTCATGCATTTCAAAAGCAACACATTTTTTCAGTGCAGGAAAACAACAGAAGTTTAAATCAGTGCCTCAGAAATTCTAGCAGCTCCTTACTTGCCTAAGCACAGACTGTTCGAGGATTTATTTTTGCAGAATAAGGTGCATTCTGGAAAGCATAAATTACATAAGGTGAAATACAGTAATCAGCACCAGAGTTTATTCCATATGCAAGCCAGTGCAGAAGAGCCCTGGAAAAGCTGTAACTGTGACCTTTATTATTTTAAAACCAGCAGTTACGTATAATTTTCCATCAGGAATCACAAACCTCTAAAACAGACATTGAGAAAAGACATTATAAGGCAATTAATCTGTTCTTCTAGTAACTTTACACTTGTCTTCTCTTTGCACCTACAACCCTAACTACAATTGTACGTTTTTTATCTACTCTTGATAAGATAATGATTTGAATGTTAACCTTGTTCTAAGTTGGAAGGTAAAATTTTTAGGTATCAACCCCATGGGAAGTAATTTTTGCTCAAAATTATCTGTTTTACATCAGCTTGATTCATCACTTACCTAAATTTAGGTTTAATTAGAACAGATGCAGACAGAGTGAGATGTTTCAATTTATCTTCTAACAGACACAATGGTTCTCAAGACCATTTCAACATTTACAAATGGAAAAATATAATTAATCTTTTTTAAAAAAATAAAAACCAGGTCAGCCAGTGTAAATAATGGATGACATTGCAGCAACAACTGGGTTTTCTAGAAAACTCGGAGAACCTTATAGTCTGTCTGCAGGACAGATGCTCTGATTATTGTCTTGTGACTCAAATTCTTCCTTTACAGTAGATCTGAAAAAGCTTTTCTAATTTTTCACTTTTTTTTTTTGTTTTCAATTATTCTTAAGGCCTTTGTCTTTTAGAAGACAGAAGACTGCTGGTGCCATTTCAGAACAGTTAAACAAGAAGACTCAAACAATTCCGTGACTTTGCATTTTCTAACAAAACAGTCAAATGTCCTGGAAGAACTAAAAAATAGCTTTCTACATCAAATTTTCAGAATTAACAGACAGAAGAAGAATCAAGCACAGCTAACAGCTGTCAAACTTGCGGGTTTTGTGGAAGGCATTCGGCTTCCCTGACAATAAGCTGGTAAAGGAATCAGGAATCTGGATGAAACACATACAAAACACACCAATGCTTAGAAGCACCAATGCACATTGCCTCTTCAAATAACAAAATTTGCCATGTGCTTCAGTGAAATAAGAAATAAAATTGTTCAATTGGTTGCTATTTGTGACTAGCCATTGTAACAGAGTGGTATCATCCACTCACCTTCTGCATCAAGACCAGCTGAAGAGTCTAAGCACAAGATATTAAGATATCAAACACCACCAAGTGTACTTTGTTAGGATATGCGAGAAACCTACAGGACTGGCTGTCTCATTAAGGACTTTAGATCATCACACAAACACATGCAACAAGAGCTGAGCAGCAGCAGGGCTCCTCTACCCTACACCAAGAGTTACTGTCAAATGACAGTCAACCTAATGACTTCAGCACTGGTACATTGCAGCCGTTTAAGCTCAGGCCACACCAAAGAGATACGGACCCTAACCTATAAATAGATAAAAGCAGCTAGAACTTGGAAATCATCTCCGCTTTACACAAATACAGGAACAACTCCAATTTGATGCTTTCACTCACAAAGTACTCGCAATTATAGCTCAACAAGAACAAAATTATGTTTCCGGCATTCCAGCTTTCTGCTAAATTAGATGCAGATGATGAAGGGTTTTTTCCAAACATATGGAAGACAATGCTGCTGAAATCTCAGCTAGGCCTTGAAAGATCCTGTACATAAAACATTAAGCTTTCTACAACGCACGGGGAATCAAGGGAGTAACTACTATGATTTCACTTCATAGTGTGATTTAGGATGATATTACGAGACAGAAATGTTAAAAGAAAGTAATAAAAGCCTTTCATGTACCCTCAAATAAAGTCAGATGTTCATGTCTCATGTATCTGGACAACCTCTGCTTTCAATGGAAGCCTGATCTCCACTTCAAAGGGAGGAAATTAGACAAAAGGAGAAAGAATGTACACCTCTCAGTACTGTCAGCCCCAGGAAACTCAAGACCAAAGGACTAAATCCATCACTTTCCCAACGCCCCCAAGACAGACCAAAGCCTACAAGATATTTAACTGAGAGAGAAATTGAAAGCACAAGCTTTTCCAGTCTTCAATCTCAGCCACCAGTTTATAAGCCTTGCTCATTTTATTATTTGAATAGTCAAAGCACAGAAAGAACATTTCTGTATGTCCATTAGTAATATAACTTCTGGTTATGGCTGCGAAAAGAAGCCATGCCATCCACCATGTGTAGGTGGCTTTGGTTTTTTAATTGGTGTTGAAGGCAGCAAACAAAAGTTTAACCAGAATGTATGTTTAGCTTCCTCAATGTTTAGTTTGCCCTCAAATATTAACACTGAATACAAAACATTGAAAGCACACAGATAAATCCCAGATTCCCAGCTTTTTTCCCCCATTCTGAAAATACTTCTAACACTTTAAAAGTTATTGAATGGCGAATGAATTATTCTTCCAACGCTCCATTCTTTGGTATGCAGTTTGATAAGAATTTGGTTTGATCTGTAAGCTCTGCAATAAGTAGTTTTGCCGCTTGGGAGCAGGTTGTATATTTTTCATGTGATACCTTTTCTAGTACTTGCTGCTGATTATTCAGAGAATTGTCTGCCCATGCTAGAAGTTGATGCTTTAGTCCTCACACAGAATATGTTTGAAACTTCTCCAAAGGAGCAGCTATTTCTGGCTTAAATGCCACAAAAACTTTGTGAATAGCTTGCAAGTTCAACCATTACCATTGCATTTCCAAGCATACACACACGCTGTTCAAGTAGTGTCAAATGTTTCTTATCAGACATACATATACTTCACTGAGACTATTCACATGAGTAAAACACATAATATAGCTAGTATTACTGATCTAGCCATACAGGTACTCTGTTCACATTGATACAGATTCTGTATAGCTACTGAAGAGTTAGTATTGTTAAAACTTATCTGTGCATTGTCAACTTTTTTACCTTTTCACGCAACTCCTATTACATGACAGATATGAATAAATTCAGCTGGAACCCACACTAAAACTCACTATTTCCAATAGATTTTCTTTTCCTTTTTGAGATCTTCCCTACATACAGGGAATGTAGGTTCTTCAACTATCTTTACAAGAACATGTTCTGAAATAAGTTTGCTACGAAGAAGGCAAGTACAACCAGTACTGGCTGGCTTCAGAACAACAAAACTAAAAATCTGCCTGGGTTTTATGTCTATCTGTTCCACTCGTACATCATCTATAGTATTGGACACAACCAAAGCACTGCCCTATCAATAGTGTATCTATTTTAACTGTCAGTATTTACTGCTCCAAATGACAACACCCAACTGCTGTAATGTAAGCTCATGCATGCTCAAGCTTGTGCATGTACCAGCAAAAAAACAGAGAAGATGGCTAGCCTGCAAGGTACTTAATGAGGAGTTAAATTCAATTTAAGCCCAGGTAATCTTTAGCCTTTTGGGGTGGAGGGAGAAAGTTGATCTGAGTTTTTACAAAACTGTTTCCGTTAGTAGCACAAGTCGTACTACAGGTGAAATTTTCACTTATGGTCCAAAAGTTATTGTTTTACATCTCTGTTTCTGGGATGCTGTTTCTAAACAGATGCAGGAACTTTATAACATTCCTCTAAAACAGATGCAAACTACAAGCTACAAGTGCATGAAAAAGCATTGCTCAGCCCTACATACTTTGCAAAGGATGTAATAAAAAAAGGAACAGTAAGACCTGATCAGGATGATGGTAGTGTCAGAAACTGTACTTCAAAATGGCACGTCTATCAAGTAACATATTCAGGTTGGGCAGATTAGGATGCATTCAGCCAATAAGTTTGTTCATTAATCGATCCAGCACAATTATATTGTTAATGCAGGAAATACAGCTCAGTTAACCTATAACTTGTTTCATTTAGATAAATTGATTTTCATGAGGAACTGGTGAATCAAAACAAGGTCAATCATTTTACTTTCTCACATTTGCTCCTCTACTGAATTCACAGTTCAGATAATGAATTACAAACAGGTATTTGTAGCTAACCTAGCTCACAGCCATGCAAGCTGCTTTACTGGTTGGCAAGACAGAGAAATACTGGAATCCATTCCTGGCAAAATTTTAAAGAGAAACATGTTCTTGAGACACACCACCTCTTTGATCTTGAAATCCCTCCCTCCTCATCAACAATTTAAGGATCTGGCTAATCTTTCACTGAAACTGAGCAGATGAGATCCTTTTCAGCATCTGAGCATTCAAAATCCTGAGAGCCCATATTTTTCAAAATTATTCATTACTGTGACTGGCTGAAGAATACAGGCAGTTTTAAAGCTAAGTGAAAGATATGTAGAGCTAAATCACCAAGAGAACTACTTCATGTTCATCACTATTATCAGATCACTGTAGATTGCACCAAGTTATCTCTAAGGATGACACCAGTCGATGTTTTCTTTTGGCAGAGTGGGTAAGTAGTTTCACTTCTCTAAAAAAGATCTGACATCTGACTTTCACTGTTATTCACTAAGCAAACAATTGAAAAATTTCACTTGCAAGAATCCACATTGTTCTTTAAAGCTTTCTGAACAACCTATAAAGCTTCTCATTTTGAACAACTAGTATGAATGGGATCCAAGAAACTGCAGATGGAGGAGGAGTGTATATGTTAAAATCATTGATATCAAATCATCTCTTTCTCCCTGCCCCCCTTAAACAGCATTTTTGTAAATTTACCTTAATTTATTTCTTCTGTTCAAAATTGGCAAATAAACATTTCATTTGTAAATATTTTGTTCCCAGGAATTTACTAGGCAAGTGTTTAGTTACTACTACTTTTATCGAGCTCAGTCACACAGCTTTTCCTGCACAAACACCCATATAGGTGATCCAAGTATAAAACTGACACAGCTGTTCAGCTGTGTTGAGCCTATAACAGCTCTACATCTGGTTCAACAGTTGAGAAATAAAAGGGAGGTAAGGCAAAAGCAGTTACGATAAACTCCACTTGCCTCTTTCAAATGGCTGTGGAGAATCTAAAACCAGGCTCCACCGACTGTCACTCCCCTTCCTAGAGACCTGTACACCATAAAGAACAGGGTAAGAAAATGCTTCTGTCAACACGAATTGGTTCATTTTTCTCAAGAAGAGTAACAAGCTATGAATACATGTTTTTAGTAACCAAAAGATCTGTCAGCTGTACCAAAAGGGCTTTTTGAGTTGCTGGTCCTGTAACAATACTGACAGTATCGACCACTGCCATGGGTGAAAATGGTGCAGAGGTGCATATCAGAGCATTTTATGAAGTAATTTTCACTGAAAACCGATGCACAGAAGGAGAGATCACACGAAGCAGTACAGCCATAGCCTCTCCATTTTACTTGGTTTTGCAACCTCAAAACATTTACCAACTATTTTGTAGACAGAGTCCGAAAAAGACATTCAAGAGAAGCATCTAACTCTCCCAGTGACATTTGCTTCAGACTGCTAATTCCGCAAGATACAACCAACCAGAGTATGAGGACAGAAAAGGAACTGGAAATCACAACCTGATTACAACCTTTTCAATCCCAAAGCAATCATAAAGTGATGATGAGACCATCTCCAAAGAAAACTATTTTTTTCAGGGGGACAAATTAAACTAGTGACCCAACATATCACTGACACTATACATCCAAGGGGTACAGCTATTGTGCCACCACACAGGAACTGCAAGAGAGAATTCAAAGTTTGATGAAAACATCACAGCCAGCTGTTTGCATCTAGAAAATAATTAAATCCTTGTAGGAAAAAACGAGAGAGTTGTCAGATGGCAGCTCTTTCACACTATTAGAGGCAGGATTTATAGAGAATTTTAAATGAATAACAATATAAACAAAGAAGTAGACATTTATCATGGTGATCGCTTTAAGTTGATAACTAGTAATAAATCTCTGAATATGATTTACTGCCAAATCCATGTACAAGCACAAGTATGCACAACAGCTCCTGAGAAGATGAATAGCATAATTTTAAGATTAAAAGTGCAATTACGTCCACATTCCTACCATACAGTACTGAACCTTAGACTTCACATTCTCAAGAACCCCCTCATCTTTCTAAATATTTTCTCATCTGAAACTTGAATCCGAGTCCTACTTTTCGTCATTTCAGAAACATCCCAATATCTTAAAAGTCAACACACAGTATATCATTTGTTAAATTAGACACTAGTTTACATTATGCTCTCAAAATCAAGCAATGCAGCATTTGAGTTAAAAAAAATAACACAAGTGATAAGCTCCCATTAATGGTTACAATTATATGAATGAGTGTAAGCTGTTGGCCAGCCTTCTTCAATGAAATTGGAGTGTGGCACAACTCCCGGAAATAGGAATCCAGCAGTATGAAAAGGTGACACGCACACACGTGTAACACTAGCTCTTCTATGGAGACAAAACATGACTTCAATTCAGAGCAGATGCTGAGGGGAACCTGATCACGTCCCTGTGTCACACTTGACATGGAGGACTAAGCCACAGTTTATGCTTTGAATTACTCAATTGTGAAGAACACAAAGTGCAAGAAAAAGAAGAAAACTTGACATGCCGTCACCACAGTTGACAGATACATCTGGATATTATGAAAGCAAAATATTTTAAGCAGGACTTCCAGTTCTCTCGGGCAAGCGTACATTGGATGTGCTAAGCACGTGGTAAGCTGCACGGCACATGATGGAATGAAAAAATATCAAAATCAGTTTTAAGAGGAACAGACTGCAATACAGTCTTCCAGAACAAAGCTGCTGTACTATCTTTATTATGGTTCACTGGGGAAATTTACTTCATGTTCACTGTAAGGAAGGAAGGAAGGAAGGACATAAGCAGCTCTGGCAGCAGTCTGACGTTTCCTGAGAGACTGCTGAGCAATCTGGGTACCCCAAAAGATTTCTCACATCTGGGACTTGGGGAGCATCCTGGCATAATTCACCTCATGGTCCAGATCTTTTTAAGAATCTACCATTCAAGCAGTCCTGCAACAAACCTTTTCCAAAGGAAATATTTAAAGTGTGAATCTGCAAAGCAAAACCTTAGCAAGCTGTCCTAGCATCCCTGGAAAAGAAAAGAAAAAAAGGCTTCGACAGTGGCAATTTGGAAGCAATGGAACACTTTACAAATTCAGCGCAATTTACAAAACTCAGACTTTGTCAAAGCTATTCTGGCTTTTTTCTTCGTATCTTAAGGCAGTGAAGTTGTTGCTCTTGGATAGAAACCTGCCTTTAAGATTTGTAGGAATGGTTTGATCCCTCATGAGAACTGCAAGAATTGCATTTGATGGACTAAGAACAGAGGAAAGACTGCAACTCTGGCTATTTCTTGCAAGATTAACATTTGAAAAATACAATTTGCCTTCTCTGACAAAAACAGCCTGAAAGCAGCACAGTAAACATAGATCTCTTTCTTCATTACAGTTCCTTAACAGTGGTAATATATAACAAATTAGCTGCAAACTTGCTGTCCAATTCAATATTGAAAATAATACATCATATCAATGCATCATCAGTCTGTTTACCGTGTTTGATTTTTCTCCACTGGAAACAACAAAAACAACTTGGAAGACATTCAGGGCACAGGAATGAAGATGAGCATTTTGTTGGACTGACACAGTGACAGCCAAGGAAAGAACACAAAACATTCCATAAATGTCTGAAGGGTGCAAATGCTAAGGAGAAAAACAACAACATACAGGGGAAGATGACAAACATACGGCAAGAAAATATGTGGCTTGGGAAGTACATCAGCAATATCCACTAGCAGCAATATAAACCATCAAAGTTACCACAGCATGCTTAACTAAGCAAACAGTCTCTTGCTTAGACAACAAGAACAAGCACCACCTTTCCACTGCCCAGCAAAAGCCTTCAGGTGTTCAGTGAGGTGTTCCTTCAGGTGTTCAGACATGCAGGTACACCATTTGGCGCAAGTTCAGTTTTTCCACACACAACACCTTCATCCAAATTTGTACCAGAAAAAAAGATGGCCTGAATAGTTTTCAAACATCTTTATCATCCTGATGACTACCATTCCATAAACACAAAGCTGTTCATGAGGACCCTATACATAAACAGAAAATATATATTCCTGAAGACATGTATTTTACAGTTTAGCCAAAAGATTTCTCTGTATGACTACTGCCACTTGTTTCAGATTTCCCGTGTTTTGAGCTTTGCACAATTTCACTTCAAGCTCAAAATGTTAAGTGTGGTTCTGAATTTATGAAAATACAGCAGTTCAGGAAAACACACCTTAGTATTCCTCACTGCTAATGCCCTCTGTATGTGAAGAAATCATCCCATTTTTACAGCGTTTTTGACTAAGACAGCATCTAACTTGTGCAGGTCAAAACCAAGGATTTAAGCATATAAACAAACCTGGGGATGCATGCTGGACAAAACAGAGGTAATGCCATGAACTATACGACTTTCTTTGCAGGAAGTTTTCCTCTTTCAAATTTTAGATTGACACAAATAACTGGAATAATCATAAAATGATGTTCCACATGTTTCAACTTACTACTGGCTTTATAATACATTTATCTGATTCTTGGTTTATTGGTATGTGCTGCATTCTTCTCAGCAATACTTTCTCTGCCCTTTTTATTTGGTTTCAGGAGATACTGAACATGATATAAATGGAAGCTTTTGTTTGAGGAAAAATTACATCAGCTATCAAAAGCCCACAGCAGATGTATCTTGAGGTCATGAACCCGATCTCTCGTGCAATCAGAATGCCAAGACACTGTCAGCAGCACTTAGGATAACAACAACAGTACTAAGTCCAAAAGTAATAGTTTTATTTGAAAGAAAGGTGTGTCAAACTCTATTGGTAAAACAGTATGGATTGCGGAGCTGCTGACACTAACCTCTACAGCAGGTCAACACACTGAACAACAGTTAAGTCCAAAAAGCACTAAGGGCACCTATCCATACTCAACTGTTCCCAGTTTTCTGCACAGCAGCTGCTGCATAAGCTCTCTGGCAATTTTTAAGAACCTGTCTGAAAACAAACATGGCAAACTGCTAAACACGCTGCAGAGCAGAGAGGATAAAAGATGCTCAGTGGAAATAACCCACCATTTCACCACATGCGAGGAACGTGTTCACTCTAAACTTGTCCATGAAATTCTCAGAGCCCCCTTCTGTGTTAAACGTACCACGTACATTACCTGAACGAATGCATACAGTAATGAAGTATTATTCTTTCTGGTCCGTTGCACACAGAGGCTGCAATTACAACTAGCTCTCAGGTAGGTTACAAACACAAAACACTTGGAAGCTTGCCTTCTGTTGTTTCCAGAGGACTTCATTTTTATTTGCCAGCCCTGCACACCCACAAAGGGCCAGTCAAAATTTGGCTGTCAATAAGAATGATAAAATTTTGCTCTTATTATAGCATATATGTATTCAGCCACCTAAACACCTTACAAGAGTTCATTGTACTTTGGTAACACCTATAACTTTTCTGATTAACAGATTCTCACATTAGCTGCAAAAACCCCACAGCAAAATTAGCATAACTATGCAAAAACGTGTAAGTCATCCTGAAGACCTTACTCAATTTAACTTTTTGTTTCCCCACCCCAAATGCTCAAATTAATGCAGCATTTTTGTAAAATGCCACCTTGAACTATTCAAAGTTTTCTCAACTCCTACAGCAGGATAAAAGCCAGTATTTTACTCGGCTGTGCTTGATGTTTGTGACCTATAACACAATATGGTTTCCTGACTAATGGAGAGAATTTTGCTTACAAGAAAACAACTTGCAAACTGTTCACATTTAACATTTCCTTTTCACAAATGCCGTAGGAAGTTTAACAGCTGTTTAGAAGCGCACATTCATGCTACCAAATCACATAAAGCGTGACTATTAACAAGCAGCAAATACACTGAACTGCCAGCTCGGGTAAAGGGAAGTGCTGCAAAAGCTGGGAGAGGCATGGCAATTATTGAGTTTCTACCACAGAGATTTTTTTCCCTAGCTCTGCAAAAGGCATCATTCCATTTAAATTTCTTATCAGTATGGACAACAAGAATAACAATGTTTAAAACAATCCAACATTTCAAGGATGCAGGCTGAAGTGTCATATCTTTTCTGCTCTCCTGGTTTCAGCTGGGATAGAATAATTTTTCTTCCTAGTAGCTGGTGCAGTGCTGTTTTAGCTTTAGTCTGAGAACAATGCTGATAACACACCGATGTTTTAGTTGTGGCTTAGTAGCACTTACCTTGGTCAAGGACTTTTCAGTCTCTCATGCGCTGCCAGTGAGGAGGGGCACAAAAAGATGGGAGGGAGCAGAGACAGGACATATGACCCAAACTAGCCAAAGGATTATTTCACACCATAGAACATCACATTCAGTACAGAAACTGCAGGGAGTTGACCATGAGGGGCCGTTCACTGCTCATGGACAGCCTGGGTATCAGTCAGCGGGTGACGAGCAATTGTGCTGTGCAAGAATCAATCACATACATTTGAAGTTCATCTTTTAGCTGTTAAATGTTGCAATGTCAAACAAAAAAAAAGTTATAATTCACTCACAATGCCAAACTTAAGCCCAGATGCAACTAGCGCTAACTAGCAGCAATAGATCTGTTCTTTCAGAATCTCTAAGAAAAGCAGCTCTGATATATCTACAAAGTAAAAACACACGCAAGAAAAATACTGCCTCCTTGTTCATTAATTCCTTGTCTGAACACCAGTTTACCAATTCAATCCTGTCTTAAGTGTACAAGTGTTAAGACCAAGGCTTTCTTCTCCATTTCCCAACTTCAGAGGCTTTAGTATTATTCTTCCATCACTAAAACACATACCATGAAAAACTCTTTCAATCTCTGCATCTTCCTTGACTTTTTTACAAACTTCATGACCAGAACAATCAGCCATTCTAATGTCACAATGGAGAACCAAGGCCTTAATGAGATGCTACTTAATAGTAGAGTATTATTTGGTTTTCATTTCAAACACAATTTAAACCAACAGAACTGACAATTTTATTATACTATATGACATAGCACATATATATGAAACAGGCTCAGTAAGCATCCCGTCACATAAAATAAACCAAAACAAACCCAAAACCAACCAAAACCACATCACCCCAACCAAACAGCAATTTTACTGTGTACGCTTTTGTCCCAGGATGGCAAATGAGCATCCTCTGTCTCACCATTACCATCTTGGAACTCAGTGACCTTTTTATGTCAGTTTGGTGAAAACTAATATATTTTCACATAAGCTTTCAGCTAAAACATCCAGTCTTCCTGCAGAGTTGTTTCAGCACCACCACCACCAAAAATATGACAAGTTGCAGCTTAAAGAGCTCTGTAAAATTTTAAAAGGCCAGTTAAAGAGGGAGAAATTACAGGATCATGTCATGATTTCCACACTACTTTACTTTTTCCTACCTTATTAGCCTCAAATATTCTGCAAATGATGGACTAGCCAAAACACACAGCTTCTTTTTTTTCCACTTTCGATGAGTCTCAGAACAAACTATTTGCTCATATCAGTTTCCAAGCAATCTGTCTAGGCATCCAAGTTTATAAATTAGAAAAACCATTCAAGCCTCCTTGCTTTTAAACATACACAAACCAAGAAGCTTGTTCAATAGACCTTGTCTCTGTGATTATTTCTTTATGTTCTTAACATGAAGCAGCCCCACAGAAACTGTGGATGCCCCCTCCTTGGAAGCGTTTAAGGCCAGGTTGGAGGAGGCTTTGCGCAACTGGTCTACTGGAAGGTATCCCTGCCCATGGCAGGGGTTGGAACTGGATGATCTGTAAGGCCCTTTCCAAACCAAACCATTGTGTCATTCTATGTTTTCCAGTAGATCATCTTTTTGGTTTTGCAATAAGACTTCAACCCTTTCCTTGCTAATCATCTGCAGCAGATGCTAAAAAGCTGAGCTTCTGCATGCTTCTGAACACACACAAACACACACAAACACACACACACACACACACACACAAATCTAGTTTTTCCAGACCTCCAGCAACAACAAGCAGCAACACAGCTTGTTTCTGAGCTCAGATTTTCATGCTATTTTTCAAGAACAGACATTAACTTCACACTAAATTTAAGGAGTACCTTGCTACCACCAGCTCCACACTTAGTATTTTCCAAGTTAGCATCCATAGCTGTGTATGTATTCTTTCAGCTGTACTGTCATATCACAGCCAACATTCACCACACACTGGCTGCAACTTCCAGTAATCTCCCAGTGCAGAGTGATTTTAGACATACTTGCTATTTTGTTTCCATGCTTTAGGCATTTCCCTAATACTTTTGATTATTCTCTAGGGCAACATTACCTCTTTACTGCTTGGAATCATAAATGGATTTATTCCATTAAAGGGGAAAGATTTATTCAAATACAAGAATAAATCTTATCTAGGGATATTAAACCTATTCTATCTCTCTTGCTTATTCTCAAAAGCAATGGGAAAGGTAAATGCAAATGCCTACAGCTGTAGGCACTGCAAGTTACAATTTCTAAAGAACAGAAATTCTGCGTAGGTAGAAAAGATGGGCAAAAGAGCAGTTCTTTCTGGAAATCCCGAACTACCTTAGTTGCTGGTATTACTAAATATTCCTTCAGCAGAAGATTTGGCTAATGGTCCAGCTTTTATTTTATGTAAGCATGCCATAACTGTAAAAATGGGCAGACAGCGACAGTTCTTCAACTAAAATATGCTTCTTTTTTATCTGTCTTTCCATCCCAAACTTAATATGTTAGAGAACTGAAAATGGAAAACAAACAGTGTTTTTCAATATATAAATACGTAAAGAAGGTGTGCACCACACATATTAAAGAACAAGACTTGATAAAGTGCACTAACATGCAAAGAGAAATCTTTCATGAGAAAGGTACAGATTTAACAGGAAGTATCATGGTATTTTCTGAGTACTTCAAGACTACACTGAATAAGATGGGTACAAACCAGACCTCACGTGGACCTCTGATCCCCAGGCAGGAATGAAAGGAGCAGTGAGGCTAGAGTAAGTAAAGTACATGGCACTGTGTTCACATTAGAGCTCTCTATTTAAGGTACATGACAGAGGAAACTGAACAGCTCACTGATCTGTCACACATATAGCAGTGCCTCATGCAGCACCTCCAAGATCCAGAAGGAAATGCTAAATGTCTTCTCCAAGAAGAAAGTACAAAAAGAAGAGGAATGCTCCTGCAGCTCAAAAATCAAACCACTGAGTGAAAAAATGTTACCACAGCTGCCATACTCTTTTTCTCCTCAAGTGCCATGTTGTATGGAGATCTGTCAGATATTTCAGGTCATTAGAAAATAAGTATGACCTACTTAAAGTATCTGCACATCTGAGTGGTATCACAGGCCCCAGACATTCAATTTTGGTTTAAATTACCCAGACAATCCCACCAGCCTAAGACACTGCAGGTAATTATTTCTAAGGGGAAGCTAAATGGCAGGTGAAAGCTTTTTATGAAGTCCAAGGGGAAAAAAAAATGCAAACATTTTCTCACTGGTTATTTGGGAAATAATTAGCTCCTCGTGCCACATTTCCACATCTATCAATACATCCCAATCGCTCTGTCTACAATTCAGCACTATCAGGCAATCAGTCTGCAAGTGAAATCAGATCTATTCCCTGTCGTAACTACCTGTCCACAGCAACAGCTCAGTGATAACTGCCTGTTTTTCACATCCTCAGAAGAGAAACTGAAATACTGCAAAGGCACGTCCCTCTGAAATCTCTCAGTAGCACTGCTTGTATCCCATTATTCCAGTTTTTCCCCTGCCACTGTAGCAGCGTGACCTTTTCTTTATTGTTTTATTGACCTGGATTCATTCAGCACTTGGCATAGTGGTACAGACTAGAAATTATTTCCTTTCCCAGGTATTTTCATCAGGTGTTGTACAGTAATTTATCTTTACATACTGGGCACCTAAGTAAGGTACAAAATACTTACTGCATAGTCCTCTATAGACTAATAATAACTAATATGTCCTTTTGGCTAATGTGCCATTTCGCAGTAGTTCCATTGAAAGTAAGAAATGGTAAAACTCACGTTTCATAGCCTTTCTGTTCATGCTGGGAGATGAAGACCTCCGAAGCAGTATCCCAGGAGTGACACCATCAAATAACATGCAAACATCTGAAGGGAGTCTCAGCATTTAGGATTTTACTTCTAATGCTAGCAGAGGATCACCCCGATGCTGAACTCCTGTTCTGTACTTTTCCAGTTGCCAAGGAAAGGTATCAGGAGCTGCGTGAGCCTTCACTGTACAGCAGTGCTGCACAACAGCTTAATCTCGTTAAGTGATAAATAGTCTTGACACTGAATGTGCCATGTGGTACACACTCAACCGGCTGCTTTAGCCCTTTCCTGGTGTCAGCCAAGAGCACTGCAAGCTGTGTGAGCTCAGGCTGACAGCAGAAGTGCAAGAGGCACAGTTCAGCACATACTAAACAGGAGAGGACACGACAGTCAACTCCAAGATACTTGAATGCTGTGCATTAAAAAACATGCCAAGCTCCCCAGTTTACAGAGTCATCATCACAGCTGCCCCCTGCTCTTTCCCAGAAGCTTCCCTCTCCCCTTACGCCTGGCAGAAGACCGTATGTGAGGGGAGTTATGTGGCTACTCCCATACAAAGACCCACAGACCACTGCAAAGGCAGAGACAACAACTATTTCTAAATGTGGTAAAGCCTACCAGTAACAGCTGACCAAATCAGGAGTCAAATCATCATGGCAAGTGACCAGAACTGTTTGTAACACTTATGCTGAAACCTTATAAATTCTTCAAAATCAGTCAAGTTACCAGAAATGAATTAACAGTTGGCTCATGCAGGACAGAATCATCACAGTGAAAATAATAAGGGTCCCACTGTGATGCAAGCATGTTGATTTGCTGTCAATTATATTTTTGCCTTGGCACATCTCACAATACATGTAAAATATTCCTGTGGTTAGGGACTAAACTATTCTTTTACAACTGTCCACACATGATAAACAGGCAAGACAGTAAAAGACCACCAGAATCATTAAGGCCAGCTTCTGAAGCCCTATGGGAGCCAGCAACACAGTTACTTCCAGACAGTGAAAAAGCACCATCAAAGCAGCTAATTTAATATCCCCCCTCAGTCCCAACCCAGCAGTCCCAGGAACTCTCTACTCTGTTAGAAATTTTTTTTCATCCCAGCATACTCGCGGACAGTCTACATCAATTTACTCCGGCATTATCACCCAAAATAGTTCTGCCCCCTCCCTGATGTTTACCCACCTGATGTATTTATGTGCTGAGGTTAAGGCTGCTCTCCCATTCTCACTACAATGCACAAAGCCGGGTCTGATTTTCTCTTAAGAAGGAGTACTGAAGCATGGTGGGTTACATTTAGGCAGCAGACATCACACACATACCAGGTTACATGGAAAACTAAACAACCCAAAAGCTGATCAGATCTTTTGCTTACAGACAGATGCATATTGTTTTTCTTAAGTTTTCATTACTCAAAAAACACTACTTACAATGTGCCTTCTTACAGGTTCTTGCTGCTTACTTAGTAGTGTCCCTGGAGAGAAAAACCCAACCCAAGAAAGCCTGCTGGCATCAAGACTGATGTCTATACAAATGTATGTTTTTCTAACTATCATTTATTATATGTTTCTGGACGATGCAGTTAACTGACTCCAGTTTGAGCCCTGTACTCTCCTAGGAACAGAAGGGGTTTCAGCATCATGCATTAGATGTTAATAATGTTTTACATTCAAATTAATTTATTGACTTTTGAAGAATTTTTACTTGAATTGTATTTAAAATGGCACCTTCAAGACTTACCACTTCCTTGCTATGGAATGGTACTTTCACTTCTTTTAAACAGCGAATAAACGTGTCTTACAGTGGATGCTGAATGACATTTTACAATACGTATGAACAAAATTAATCCCCAATCTAGAAACCAGCTATTGAGTGGGGGGAGGGAAGGCTTGCTGCTATGCTTTCATTTGTAAACTTCATTTTCAGCCACACTGCAGAACTCTTGGCAGAACAAGCTTTTTGACTGGGACTTTTCCTGCCCACTTCCAAACTCCGCATATTTTACACTGAAGTTATTGAGATTGTATCAATTTGGGTTCCAGCAGTGCTATTAAGATCCCCGATTGATTACAGTCAGATTATGACTTTCAGAGCCCATTTGCAAAACTCACATTTTTGGGACATCTCCATTTAGCAATACTGAATACAGAGCCTAGGCAGGCTTTGTACTTGTAAACATGAAGTAAGACTTCACAGACCCTTTAAACTGTGAATCTACTATCTCCATCACTGTCTCCAGACTAAAAGGCATTGCAAGTTTTTGGTTTCTCCAGGCAGGCCCTTTAACGTTTCTCTTTGTTGGATTACTTCTTCAGAGAAATTTACAGAAGAGAAGAAAAAAGAAACATCTGTATGAACAGCTGCACAAATACTGCAACTGCCAGAGATAAGATTTCTTTCTAGCATCCAGGACTACTTTTGTGTGTTGCAAGACCACTTAGTAGTGGATAACCACAGTTACTGTCCATGCATCTGACACACAATTTTGATCTCAATCAAGGATAAGAGGTAAAAGCTCAACACAAGCCCACTACAGAGACACACAAACACACACAGAGAAAACAACCAGAAACCCAAACCCTTGAAGGAAACATCTAGTGGCTCTACCATATTTGCCTATTCAGCAAATAGGCTGCTTGCTATGACTTCTTGTGGACAATCAAAATACCACAGTAGGTAATTCATAATTACATGCAGACGTACAGCAGAGATTCTTCCTTCATCATTATCTCACATGTAACAACACTGAGATCCCAAATTACTCATCACACTTTCCAAGACAATACTTGGATAATTAGTCAATGATATAATTAACTAAATAGAGTCCCAAAAGTCTGTCTTCGTCTCCTAGATACATGTGTGCATTCATATACTTGTCTTTGAACTGCAGCAATCTGTTATGCCCTAAAAGCAAGCACTGAGAATGAGTTCTAGCAGGGATCAGGATAGAAAAACTAAAGCCCTAACAGAACTCTGTCTGGCCAGGGACATTAAGGGCACCATGAAAAGCTTTTACAGGCACATCAGAGATAAAAGGAAGACAAGGGAAAATGTGGGCCTCCTCCAGAAGAAAATGGGAGACCTGGTCACCCAGGACATGGAGACAGCTCAATGACTTTTTTTTGCCTCAGTCTTCACTGGCAAGAGCTCCAGCCACACTGCCCAAGTCACGGAAGGCACAGGCAGGAACTGGGAGAACAAAGAGCTGCCTGTTGTAGATGACCATGTTCAAGACCACCTAAGAAACCTGAAGGTGCAAAAGTCAATGGGACCTGATCCACGGGTCCTGAGGGAACTGGTGGATGAAGTTGCCAGGCCATTTTCCATCATATCTGAGAAGTTGTGCCAGTCCAGTGAAGTTCCTAGCTCTGGAAAATGGAGACTATAATCCCCATTTTTAAAAAAGCTAGACCCGAGGAACTACAGGCCAGTCATTCTCACCTCCATGCCTGGCAAGATCATAGTGCAGATCCTTCTGGAAACTATACTAAGGCACATGGACAGCAAGGAGGTGACTGGTGACAGTCAACATAGCTTCACTAAGGGCAAACCATGCCTGACAAATTTGGTGGCCTTCTGCAACAGGGCTACAGCATTGGTGGATAAGGGAAGAGCAACTGATGTAATCTACCTGGACTTGTGCAATGCATTTGACACTGTCCAGCACAACATCCTCGTCTGTAAACTGAAGAATCATGGATTTGATGGATGGATCCTCGGTGGATCAGGAGGAGAAGGACTTAGGGGTGCTGGCTGATGAAACTCAGCATGAGCCAGCAGTGTGCGTTCACAGCCCAGAAAACAACTGTATGATGGGCTGCATGAAAAGGAGTGTGACCAGCAGGTCGAGGGAGCTGATTCTCCCTCTGTTCGGCTCTGCTGAGACGCCACCTGCAGTCCTGCGTGGAGCTCTGTGGCACCCAAAGCAAGACCTGAGGGAGCAAGGACCACAAAGATGGTTAGAAGCTGGAGCACCTCTCCTATGAGGACAGGCCAAGAGAGTTGGGCTTGTTCAGCCTGGAGAAGAGAAGGCTCTGGGGAGACCTTAGAGCAGCCTTCCAGTACTTAAAGGGAGTAATACAAGAAATCAGGAGAGGGACTTCTTATAAGGACATGTAATGACAGTATCATAGAATCATAGAATAGTTAGGGTTGGAAAAGACCTTAAGATCATCAAGTTCCAACCCCCCTGTTCCACTCACACTAAACCATGTCACCCAAGGCCCTGTCCAACCCGGCCTTGAACATCGCCAGGGATGGAGCATTCACAATTTCCTTGGGCAACCCATTCCAGTGCCTCACAGTAAAGTTCTCACAGCAAAGAACTTCCTTATATCCAATCTAAACTTCCTCTGTTTAAATTTTAACACATTACCCCTTGTCCTACCACTACAGTTCCTAATGAAGAGTCCCTCCCCAGCATTCCTATAGCCCCTCTTCAGATAAGGGGGAAAGGCTTTTAATTAACAAAGGGTAGATTTAGATTGTATATTAGGAAAACATTCTTCCCTGTAAGGGTGGTGAGGCACTGGAACAGGTTGCTCAGAGAAGCTGTGGCTGCCCTATTCCCAGAAGTGTTCAAGACCAGGTTGGATGGGGTTTTGAGAAACCTGGTCTAGCGGAAGGTATTCCTGCCCATGACAGGGGATTGGAACTAGATGATCTTTAAGGTCCTCTCCAAACCAAAACATTCTATCATTGTATGATTTTATGCTTCGTGCTATATATTGATAACTGCAATTCTTATTTCCCAGTCCAAGCCCAAGTAGCTTAATATGATTAATAGGTTAAAGGTTAATATGATTACCACTCATTACACTAACAATCAAAGCAGCCAGTTTTAAATACACACAGCCACGACGGCAACAAGATCTTGGAGCTATCGTAGAACATGCAGTTCCTCAAGGTTTAGGGATTTACAGAAACTTTTTTTTCCCAAAAAATACTGAAAGAATTAGCAACCATTTTGTGCATGGGGAACAGTAACCACATCCATCTCATCCACAGAGTAGGATGTGAAGAATAAGAAGCAAAGCAAATTGTCTGCATCCTCTGCATCATTTTTCTTTCTGAAGCAACTCAAGAGGGGCCTTTAGCATACCTTAAGTACCCTTGACTGTAGTGCTCTCCCATTTACTAAACAGTCATTTAGCACACTAGGATTATCAGAACACAGTAGTAGTATTTAGGCTTCTTTTTCCACCTTTATATACCCAGCTTGACAGCCAGCACTGCAGAGAAAGACTCCTTACTTGAGTAAGTTCCAACATGCTGCAGGGGTTCTTTTCCACTTGAATTCATATGATTCACTCTTGTGATGCATTTTCTTAATACTCATCCTGTAAGACTGTGCCCACACATCCCCACAGCACTACCTGGAGACACGGTTGTGAACTTTAAAAAAAATCAAAACCACAAAGATCCATCACAACTTCCTTTGCAACACCAGCTCTTATGCTTACATACGTCCACACACTTTCAACTGAAGAAGGCAAGCCTTCACACATTGCAGTGGTCTGCTGTGGTTATTCAGCTCCTTTCCATCAAGCCAGAAACACAGAATCAGATGTTTTTCCCCCCTACATAAGTAACATCAAAACAAAAGAGGGTCAAAACTGAGTAAATGGATGCCTACAAGGAGCCCAGCATCCAACTGTGATTCAAGCAAACTCTCAGGGACAAACGGGAAAACTAAGACAAGCACACAACAATACTTTCATCCAGCTACCCCTTAAAACTGGGTTTTCCCTTAACTAACCACAGTATTTTCTGGCAAGTACTTGTGCATCTTAATTACACCTTATGTACATCTTGTGCACAGTACTACGTCTTTTCATTTGTTTTGAGCATGCCACCATCACTCCTGGATACACCCTGGGATTTCCCTATTGGAAATAAGGGAAGAATTGGCCTCTGCTCCCTCTCCCAGCCACTCATTTATGCAGTTTTCTCAGTCGTCTCATCTGGCTGACAAGTTCCTTCCTGCTTCACTGTTTCTTGGACGGAAGCTGTCCTGTGTCCTTGAGCATTCTTGCTGCTCTTTTAAGAAACTTTCCTAGCTTAAGCTGCAAACTACTAGCACTTTTGGGAAGCAAGGAACTCCCCTGGTCTCACTTCTGTCCTTCTCCATATTTTTCTTCTCACAACAGAGGATGTGGTAGCCGGGAAAGTTACAGAAAGAGCTAGAAAGGGAGCTTATGGAAAAGCCAGGAAGCTGCTGCTGGAGCCAAGGTCAGGTCATCTGAGCAAGGATTAAGTGGAAGGCTACCTTCTCTACCTACTGGAGGAGCACTTTACCTCCTCGCAAAACAGAGAAGTAGCTCAAAATATGGAAATAGCCAACAGATTTTGGCCCAGACCACACAAACACAGGAAAAAGCATGTTTGTTTTACCCAGTTAGTGACATCTAGAGGGATCTGCCTGCCTCCAGGACACAGGCAAATTGCTGGAGTTTTGCATTTTACTTTTTATAACACTTCATGATTGTTCAATTTGGCAGGCCAAGAACATCAGTCCAGTTAAAATTTTAACTGCTTTAAAAGCAAAGGCACATGTGGGAAAAGGACAACAGGAACACATCAGTTACTTCTTGGAAGGAACAGACATGAAAAAAATCTTTGCTAAAGAGCTATTAATCATAATTGCTATTACACAGAATTGCACAGAACTAAATATAGGAAAACTAAAGGTATGTCATGACAATAAACTATATAAACATTGCCAAAGAGTTCTACACGTTGCTTAAGTTTGTCTCATTGAGCCAGAGCATAAAAGCCGCTCCAAACTAATCAGTACAACAATAAACAACAGAAGTTTGACAAAGTTAAAAGCACTGAGCTCGTGTGCACTCTCCTTCAAAGGCCTCTGGCATGGCGGAGCATGACATTTTCATTAGCAAAGCCCAATGGAACAAGAGCTGAGCCAGGCAGACAAAATTAATGCAAACAGTTAACAGATAAGTCAAAACCCATGACTGTAAACAAAAAGCAGCATCACACTGCAGGTGGTTTCTAGTCTCAGGGGAACTATCTTATTTTGCAATTTAGCCAATGACTTGAGAGAAAAAAGGTAAGAAAAGAAAAAAGATAATGACTGAAAAACAGTGCAAGTGACAAGTACCAAGGAAGCCGTTAATTACAAAGACGAAAGGCGACTGACAGACAGCCATCTGTGTTCTTGCTCAGCAGAAGTTGTGAAGATCTGGCAGTACCTGAGAACATCCTCCTGAAGGAAAACCCAAGGTCCCTGTTCAACACAACAGCCCCATCTCTAGCATCATCACAAGACTATTTAACAAGGGAAAAATAAAGTATACAGATCATTGTATCTCTGGATTTCACAGGACTGACCCCTAAGTATTACTTCCAGTGCTAGTACCCAAACATCTATGAGCATTTTGTAAAACTGGAAACCATTTTTAAAAGGCTGAAATAATTAAAGAACTGGAGATCATAATGAAGGAACTCCATTTTCCTCTTTTACAAAGAGAAGGTAGAGAATAAGATAGTAAGTCTAGAAGGAGCAGATATCTGGATAAAGGTTACTAAGAGAGCTAGTAAGAATCAGAGCTAACAAAGGTGGTAGGTAAAGACAGTCAAATAAAACAAATTTGTAAAGCACATACTTTAAGACTGATGATAATTACTCCTGTGATATACTGCAGAGCATTAAGAGCCTATCAAGCGACTTTCTGTTAGCAAAACAGGATATTTTTCAAAAATAAATGATCTAGCTTATAATGGCAGCTAATCAAGGGCCCTTATGGCTCATTTTGGATGCATAATCAATTCAATATGAAATAAATTCACAGCTTCACTGCAGTCCTTACCATCCACACTTTGATCCCTGGAACAAAACTGGCAAAATGGTGAAGTAGGAGTGAGTCAGGAAATGTATAAGAAGCTGAAGAATAGGAAGGAGTTTCTCAGCATGCAGCCCCTCGCACCAAGATCAGCCACCTACAGAATGGCTGCCACAGCTGGATTGTGGGGGTACCTATTGAAAGCAAAGACCACAGAACCATGAAGCTTGGAAGGCATCAACACCCAACTGCTGGCTGTCCTACTGAGGTTTGGAAACCACAGGGACCAAAGCAAGCTGCTTCCTAATGCAATCCAGCTGCTTCTGGGAGCTCACACAGAATGTCATAGAATGGTTTGGGTTTGAAGGTTCCTTAAAGATCATCTAGTTCCATCCCCTCTGCACAGGCAGGGACACCTTCCACTAGACCTGGTTGCTCAAGGCAAGGTTGGATGGGGCTTTGAGCACTTCCAGGGATGGGACAGAGTCCTAGCAAGGTAGCCTCTCCTGGCTCACATAGCACTGCTGCCACCGAAGCCTATAAGCCCTCCTCGCTGCTATAAGGCTGGGATTTCAGCTCTGCATATGAAGTCTTTATCTGTCTCAACACAGGACTTGGGGATGTCTGCTATGCTGCTGAAGCTGAAGTACAGCCACATCTTTGAGACGTCTGGTATTTTCATACCCTTTTGAGTGCTATGTAAGTGAGCCAACTTTCTCCCTCAATTAAAAAAAGGCAACCTAATCAAGCTTTTCTAAATATATGCAAGCAACAACTATAAAAAACAATTCTGTGACATACTTGCTTTTTAGCACAATAATAGAAACTAACATAGACCAAATCTTATTACTAGGACTTTTTGCAGTCCTACATGTAGGAAGAGAATCTAAGATGGAAATTTGGCCTCTACTGTCATTTTAATTTTCTATCCTCCCAAGACTGGTAGTGGAGTAACAAGTTTCATAAAAAGCTGTGTATTTCCTTATCAACCAACACTATTGGCAACGTGGCTTTCTGCAATGTTGAGGATTCCAGGTAAGATAAATCACAGACAGTGAATGAAGAAAACCTGTACTAAATATTCTCTTTCAGCATTTTTCTTGGTTTAGAATGCCAAGAGAAGACAACCCTTTCTTTTCCTTCCTGGCTAAAAGCTAACAGACAGTTCACTCACCCACATGACAGTTTACAATGCTAAAACCCTCCTGATATGATGAAGTGTTGCACCCTGTTCCAGGAGGTTATTTAAAAAAGAAAAAGTCATGTCAAGCATTCTCTCCGCCCAATACAGATAAAGCCAATAAGTAACAGCTCCAGGAATAAAGCATACTTCCAAAGGCTTTCAGGTCACAATAAACACCAAACAGCCAACAGGGAAGACAGCTAAAGGTAATAGGATCCAAATCACTTCAAACTGCCCATCCTGAACTTCAACTCTTTTCTTAATTTCTTTCTTTCACATGGTGTGTTGAAAAAAATCAGACATTGAATGAAGCAGCAAGAGAGGTAAAGGTCCTGAGAGATGTGCTATAGCTGCACATGGAGCTCACAGGGTCTTTCTATTCTAGTTACTTCTGCAGACATGGCCTTATCAGGAGTTCAAACCATTACTTGTCAGGCAATTTCTTAATTTCTAGCTTTCTGAACTCCATCTTCAGAAAACTGAACCTAGCTACAGGACCACTGATAAAAGTGAACTTCATGCACTAACCTGCAAACACAGGAGAGGCACATCTTAAAGGAATAACCCACAGCCTCCCTCACGTAAGTCTTGCCTTCCACACAATCACGTCATTAGCTGAATTTTATACACAGCTTTACATTTTTTACTTACTGTGGGGTTTTTTGTTGTTGTTGGTGGGGAAAGAGGGGGGGGGGCACACTATATGTTCCAAACAAACTCTATCTAATTTCATTAAAGAATGAGAGTCAAGTAAAGAACAAGAGAAGAAAAAAGCAGCTGAGACAGGACACCAGTCAAAGAAGAGAGAGATTTTATACAGCATGCACAAAGAAACACGAATTCTAAGCACATTTATTTTTAACACAAGTCATTAGTATAATATACTAGAAGATGCCTTTTGCAATAACAAATCCTGCCACAATGTGAAAATTTCACAGGACTGGAAACAAGCACTTGACACCCAGTCCTTCTTTACCTCTGCTTGTAACTCTGCATGCCTTCTGTGAGTACAGGATGCAACTTACATGATTTTCAGTTAGGATAAGACACATTGCCCCTTGAACTGATAAATCCCCCTCCCTTAATTCTTGTCTCATGGGGAATCCTTTCCCCCTGAACATACAGAAGTTATTGTCATCTTCTAGGTAGAGAACTACTCTGCAACAGAAAAACTTCACTGCATCTTAATACCTGCTGATCCAATACAATCCAACCTGCTGATCCTCTCCCAGCAACCATGCTACTTAACACAGACAGAATCGACATTATTAGACAAATCCAGTGTTATGAAGTCACTGAGCTACACAGGGAATTAATCTGTTTTTTTATTTTTACCTAGGGGGAAAAAGAGAATTGGCACCTGCAGATGAGCAGTCAGAGATCTTGCTCTTCTCCCTCAAAGGGGAACTGGTCAAA
>JANHGB010011136.1:0-56105 GCA_026283785.1 Coracopsis vasa | reverse complement strand
TGCAGCAGCTCTTGTTGATGCAATAGCATCTTTGCTGCTTGGGGACATGAGGCAAAACAACTAAAGCACATACAGAACACACTGAATTTAAAACATAATCATAATGTAGCTTGATTTCATTCAGGATTTTTTTTTTTTTGGAAATACCTTAAATCTGACAGTTCTCTTAAAAAAAAAAAAAAAATATATATATACTCTTGTCCTCCAAGATAACATCGAGAACACCAGCCGTTTTTTACAATGCAAGGATTTGGCTCGATGTCATGGGGAAAGAAATCCCTCCTGGGTATGTTTTCACCCTGATATGTGGTGGTGTGAGCAATCACTGCCCACCGGCTTTGGCCTCTGCTTGTGTCAGCCTGCGAAGACTGAGATGCACTTGCGGCAGTGCAACGGGCTGAGCTCATGGGCTGTTTCCCAGGAGAAAGCTGTTGAGCATAGCCTGCAGCAGGTGAACCTGGCATTTACAGGACATCATCCTGAAACCTGTGTGTAACCTCTGTGGTATGGCACTGGCAAGGATTTAAGTAGCAGCCATATGGTCTAGCTGGGAACTTCTTTTAAAAGCATGTTTGTACAGATCCATTACCAATGATTTTGAAGAGACTGTGCTACGGTCTTTGCTGTAAAGGGAACAAAGTGTTATGAGTTTGACCTCTACGGAGAACCTGTTCCTTTGCCTGCTGCCATATTGCATTGATCCCGAATAATTGCCTTAATAGCAGTACTGATGTAAACAATGTGTAGGTTTCTGTCACTCAAGTAATGAAGTTACATATATTTTTGCTGTGAAAGAATTTATCCCACAGCTCAGTGTTGTCTCCCCAGGGTGAGGAAGCTCCTTGCTCTGAGCCTGGGCAGTATCAGCTGGAATCTCCCAGGAAAAAATAATTAGGTGAGAAGATGGGAAAGAGCAGAGGTTTGGGGAAATAAATTCCTCATGGTATCAGAGCAGTTACTTCTGTTAGACAAGAAAATAACAGCTTATTGCTTGTATTGCAGGCTGCAATTCCAACAAAATGTCATGTGGTTTCTCTTTGTCTAGGCTCCTTTAGTAACACCCAGTGTGATTTCCCCTTTTACCGAGGAGTGGTTCTCTAGCTTAGGATGATTCTCTTCAGTTGATCATATGTAAATTGTATGGGATTTGCTTAGAAAAAGTCAGCAGCATCTTTCTCTTCTCCCCCCATCCCAGGCTATTTTGTGACCAAATACAGATCACTTCTTGCTTCCCCCATGACAATCTTCTATTTATTTACAATGGTTTACATTTCTCAATTTCCAGTGGCACATGAGGAGCTAACAGAATTTGTAAGATCAGAAAAGAGTAGTTTATAAACCAGAGATGCAGGTTCAAGAATAAGAAGCACATCATCCCAGCTCAGCAAAATGAGCATTCACGGTATCAGATCCTCAGGAGCTTTTCTTTTTCCTTTCTTTATATTTTTAAATACACATGAAGCACTTCGAATGGCCTGGCTTGCAAGCCCGGGCTTCAGCCCTGCCTTTGTGCAAGTGCATTGCTGCTGGTGAGAAATGAATTTGTGACACCTGCAAGCTTGTATGAGAGTTTTATAGAGGTATTTACCCTTTGGCAAAAAGCAAGTAAGAAGATTCTAGTGCAAAAATAAACAGCCCAAACAGGAAACCATTACAAAACTTTTTACTTGAAAGAGTGATTTGCGAGATAGCAATAACTGGCAGAATGTGTACACTTGGGTCATAAATTCTCAGTAATGTGGAGCTCTAAACAGTTAGCAAAATTCACCACATCTTTATAAATTGTGGAAAGTATACTTAAAGTATATGTATGTATTTTCTACCGTGCAGTAGTTTCATATGTTTCTATCTACTGCATACAGGCAATTTGCATGTGATTTAGTGCAATATTTATGCCAGGCATTTCATGTTGGTCTAAGTAAATGAAGTAGTGCTGGAAATCCTTTTCATTATTAATACCACTAGAAGTAATGATTTTTGCATACTAAGTTGCAGGTTTTCAACGAGCGGATCCCTAGTTAATGTAATGTGTTTGACCTTCATGCTTAGCAGGGTGAATTCTGATAGTCTATCTGTTGTGTAATTGCCTTTTGGTTATTATTCACAAACCCTGGTACTGTTTAATGGGCAGGTTAGTATCTTGCTTGTGAGCTTTGATTCATAACCGTGGCTCCACTAACATCGCACTATTTTGTCCTTAGTGAAATCACCATAGTAACATTGCAGGGAAAATAGCGTGCCTTATATTTTTATCCTATGCTGAAATATCAGGGCTGGCTAATATTTTTCTTACTTTTGTCCACCTCTCATCTTTAACACTTGCAGTGGCTGGAGGAGGTTGTGCCTTTGGCTTCAAGATGATTGCATTTTCTCCTGTGGATATGTATACAGCTGGTCTGTGCAAGATCCCGGATGCTCATGGAGTGTGGGAGCATGTCATGTAACTGTTCTTTACACCACGCTGCTTGTGATCCCTTGTGCTGACCGCTATGAGCAGGATGAAAGATAGTCCTTGCTTCAAACAACTGGTAATCAAATGATACAAACCCAAACCCTGTATTCTGCAGGTTTTCCAGTAAAGTTATTTCAGTGTAAAGTTCTTATTTCAGTGTATTGTGTAGAGTATTGGGATGGTGTTGTGCCACTCTGGGGGTTTGCTTCCTGCAGAAGGTCTTTGTTCTTTGAGTACTGTGTCACCCTCATTAATTAATCTCTGTGTTAAAGAAGCATTTGTCTGTTTAGATGAGTGTTTTTGAAGGTAAACTTGGTCTACCCCTTTCTTTCAAGAAAACTAAGGAATTTAGTTACTCAGCAGATCTGTGCGTTTTGGGGGAATATGACCGCAATTTTGTTGGCAATGATGGCTGATCTCTGTTACCTTCAGGTTCAAATGCATAAGCAGCACAAAGTATGTTCTTGCACCCAATGCTGCATATGGTGACCAAGAGTATCCTTGTCCTGAGAAGAGCAGGGTCTGGGATCAGTCAGCCAATCCTGGTAATGTGATAACTGGTGCACACAGGTGCTGTGTGACTTTCCCCATTTCCCAGCTGTGTGGCTTTGACCTGGGTTTCCCTGCTTGTTAAAGCATGCTCTGCTGTTATGTGAAATGAGAGAGAGCTCTTGTTCAACAATACATTGATAAGTTTAACTGGTTCTGAAAATAGTAATTGGGTTGCCAGTATGTGTTTAAACAAGGGATAAATTATACATGGGTTTTAGCATGCAATTTCACCTCTACTGGTCCAGAAACTCCTTACAAAGGTAGGAATGATTGCCAGCCAAGATTTCCAGCTTCCATTCTTTTTCCAATGAGACTTTATACTATTGCTTTATAATCTTCAGCTGATATCAGCATGAATCATGCCCTAACTGTCATGGGTGATAAAACGTTTGACAGTTTTCCATATCCCTGTTAAATAAAACCCAGTAGTGGTAAATCATCCAGAGCAACATCCCTTGGCTGGGTACAGAGTGCATTGTTTTTCAGTCTGAACCTCTCTGAGATGCAATAATGTGTGTTTCCCAGCCCCATGCAGTATCGCTGCCTTCCTCAGAAATACTGAGGATGGTTTTGGAAGCCCTTATGGTTGCAGTTATGTCTCCTAAGGGAGGGGGATACTTCTGCAGTAGTTTTTCCAGGGAAGTCCTCCTGTGTGGGGAACCAGCCCACCATGTCTGAGCCACAGTGGGAGGCTCCTCTGCCAACCTTAATTGCTTCCCTAGACCCCGGCAAATAGAAATCATCTGCCTGACTTGAGTTACTTTGCTTTGATATGGAGAATACATTAAATATGTTCCTTGAAGTGTGGCAGAATAGTGGGTCAAAAGTGTGATGGCATTTTGGTTTCTGATCTGAAAAAAAATTACTCTCTGGGGTGTATGCTGAGAGGTATCGTACATACAGCTCCACAAAGCAGAGCTTTGGCAGGGGTTAGAAATCCCTCTTTGTGTGATGATTTGCGACCATGTTGCTGTGTTATTGGGTTGTCAACTTAGAAGAAAAAAATACCCCTCTGCTTTCATTTATTATGCCTGGAAAAAGGGCCCCCGTTTCTCTCCTTGCTCTTGTCTTGATTCATCATGATGTGTAACCCCGAAGCACACGGAGAGGGCTGGTTGCATGCTGAGATCTCTGCTGCCCTCCTAAGTACTTCTGTAAGATATGGTTTCACTTACAGCAAAATAGAAGGCAAAACCTGGCCTCTTCCAGCTGCTTGCCTGCCATTTTTGAGATATTTATATGAGCAAACAGAATCCAGATGTTTGAGGAAGGAGGCTAGGATATCAGCTGGGGTATTCCTTGTAGAAATTCAGAGAGGGAAAGAAAATGGGCCACTCTGGGCCACCTTTCATTTGAATTTTTCCTGTTCTGTGCATAAAAAATACTATTGGAAGACATGGGCCCAAAATCATTAACAAAACCATCTGCAGACCGTACGCTGGCACAGATGGGTGTTTTGCTTCAGTTCTTGATTAATTGAAGACAAAGGCGTGTGTTTCCTTGCTCCTTATGAAGGAAAACTGTTTCGTGGAGACCAGAAAGGCTTGTTTTGGTGTTTGAAGCAAAGCCTCTTCTTCTCCTGGAGCAGCTTTCTTGGTGGTGTGACCAAAGCCAAGAGTGCAAGCGTGGGATGGGCTAGAGTAGGGCTGGATGCCACAATGAGGGGAGACAGGGGAGATGCAGTGCCTGTCAAAGCAAATATCTGTGTGAGGAGTTTGCATTTTTGGGTTGAAATAGTTTGACATAAATAGTAGAAAACCACTCAATTCACAAGTGCTTAGCGCTGGGAAATTTATGTATCTTTGCCGTTACAAAAATAGTATTACATATTACTCCTCTTTATTGCCTTTATTTTGCTTATTATTCTTTTTATTGCCCTTATGTTCTGGTTTTGGGGAAATGCATGTTTAATAGAGCACTTCAGCAAACAGCTGTCAATTTACAAAAGCTCCACTATATACCTATAATATACAGTATAGTAAAGTATGTATTTAGTAAAGTGTACCTACTTTTCATTAGTTCCTTTTGGGGTTTTTCTTGGGTTGCTTGCACAACTCGGCATTAGTGAAATCTGTCCACACAATACACTGAAAGAGATTCCCTTAGCATAGTGTATTCAAAATGGGGTTTAAACATCCTGCAGAAATAAAAAACCCTACTGCATGTGATTTCGTTCCCAGGTCACGTTAAGTGCAATTACATTTATGTGGCTCTGAATCAGTTTCCTTAAATATCTGGGCTATATATTTAACTTCCCAATGAAATGGCTTATGGTGTAAATATTGAGGCCATCCAGGGTGATTAAATATTAAAAATGACATTTGAAGAAAGCCCCAGTTGCTGTGTGAGCTGAGCTTTCCCAGGTTTTAGCAACGTGCAAGCTGATAGCCAAGCTTTGCATCTGGCCACTGATGCTTGTTTCTGCAGAGAAAAACCCCAAGAAATCCCCCAGAAAATCCCAGCTGGGGGTTATGAGTGGGTGTCAGAGCCCTCTGCATCCCCAGGACATGGGCACTGGGGTCCTGAGCTTTAATGTCTTCTTACCTCCCCCTTGCTCAGTGAGCATGTGGCCAAAAATTTCCAGCATCACAGAGAAAGAATAAAAGAATCCCAGGTCTTGAGGGCAGTCCTAGTGATGGGAATGGCTTTGGTTTGCTCTAAGAGCCTAATTTTACTGTTAGCTTTCAAAGAGTTTCTCCTGGCTCTGCACCTTGATGTGGGCATGGCATCAGGCAGTAGATTTACTACATGAGTTTCCAAAGAGCAAACCAGGACCCCAAACCCATAGCGGAAAATCTTTCCCCTGACACCATGTACCAGCTCCTTGGGCAGGAAGGTGTCTGGCTGTCCTTATCTCCTCTCTCACAAGGTTGTAGCATCATTGAGGGCAGTGACAGAGGCAGTTCTCTCACATGAGAGTTGTTGTAATGAGTCAGGCAGATGGATCACTATGTTATAAAGCACTTGGTAAATTCAGTCTTATTTTGCATAGCATGTCTCCAACAGCTGATGTGAAACTCTTGAAGAAAATATATATAGAACAATTACAATGGTCTGTTCTAACACTGCAGGAAATGAAGCAGGTTTAAGGAGAAACCTTAAAACAGCCTACGTGCTTCAGGTGTCACGAGGTAATTCATTCTCCTACAAGGAGCACAGTAATAAAGACTAAAGCTCTCTTGCCCAGGGTTTGACTTCTAGAGGTCAAGACTTTCATGAGGAAAGAAGTTGCAGAGTAATAATTCATGGAGAAGGCACCTTACCTGAATACAAAGTCTTTCTATATGTAATAAAAATCCAGTGCATGTGCAGCCCTTGGCTCTGTTGTAATCAGAATCAAATAGCCTAACAGATACTGTTGATTTTTCAAGATTACATTTGTATGGTACTATTAAATTCCACAACTAGCCTAATTGTGAGGGGGAAGAGGGAGAGTGTGGGGAGGAAGGAGGGGTCTGTGTGTAGTGTACACAGGCTGGTACCCAAATGAGGGGGTCTCATGCAGGGGCAGCTGCAGGCAATAGGAAAGGAGGCGTTATGGTCCATCTCAGCTTCATCTCTGACATGGTCGTAGAAGTACACCCCAAACCCAGCCAGAGCTTCCTTGAAGACCTGTGCCTGGCAGAGATATGTACTGAGGCACCAGGAAAGCACTTTTCTGCACTATCCGGTGACACCAAGCGTAACTTTCTTAATTACCCTCCCTGACAAGGCTTTATGTTTGCCAGTCTTGAAATAAAGTAGTATTAAAAGTCAGAAATTTATAGGATCTGCATGCCTGTGGGGAGGCTGTAATTTCAGGCCATTGATTTAGAGGGATATAAATCAGGAGGGAGAAATAAATAGAGTAGCTGTCAACTTAAATATTGCAAAAGACATGCTTTTTATTTGGTTGGGAATTTTTGGAAAAGCGTGTTGCCATAATTTGCTTTAAGTGGAAATGACACTAATGGGTTGGACACTGATCTCTGTCCAAGTGGGAACGAGCTCCTGACCACATCTCATTTGTTATCCTACAAAATCCCAAGGGAAGCTCATCAGTTTGAAGGTAAGTTGCTGCCTCTGCCGTCTCTCATGACCCCAAGGTACTTGTAGTTCACTTTGTTCAGCAAGATAAACCTGTTGTAAGTGAAACAGAGAAGGCAGTACATAAAAATACCTGGGATGTCTTTGCACATTGATCCTGTAACTGTTGTGTTCACCAAAGCAGAGTGTGGAGAAGACAGAAAAATCTGTGACTTCCAAAAAAATCCCAAAGCAACCCCAACTAAAAAAACCCCAAATGTACAAATGGCAGCTGTCACGCTATCACAGAAGTCATGTACCGAATCTGAAAATACCCAAACCAGCTTAAGATTCTGAAACAAATCTTACAAATGATAGGAGAGAATAAAAAAGTTGTTTTCCTTTCATGTGGGTGGTTTAATTCAATACAACTGTGTTCATATTAGTGGCTTAAGTGACATAGACTGAATGCATACTAATTTTACTTTCCATCTGGAAACATCATTAGTTAAATGGTGAAGTGTCCTCGTTATACTTTATTTCAATAGGAAGGTACTTGAGGCTTTTGAAAACTTCAGATTTGAAAAGATGCTTGTAGAGTGGCTGAAAACCGTTTATTAAACCGGTATTTATCATGTATGTGTTAGACTTTTGGGTCCATTGGACCTATGGAGTTGGAGGTCTGCAAAGCCAGGTGCAAGGGAATGCTGTTCTTCATGTCTGTTAAATCACTTAGGTTATCAGTGACAACCTGGTATGTCTCCAGAGGTCAAGAAACACAAATGCATGTTCCCTTCAATGGATTCCCATCAAGGACAATAATGAAGAAGGACTTTTCTTGACTCAGCAATTTTTTCTTCCCAAAACTCCTGGTATGTTTTGACTCAGCAGTGAGGTGAGTTGCAAGTCAAGTTTATCCAGCAATGGTCTTGAGAGAGACTTTTGTAATCAAAGTCAGTATCTCAGATGAGCGAGAGGTTTTGTTGAGGTTCCTGTTGGGTGCCAGATTGCTTTCCAGCTGAGCAGATACTCAGTTTTGACCTGGATCTTGCACTAGAATATAGGGCTGCCTACAGCTCCTGGTGTTTTCCTTTATTTATCCTCCCCTGTTCCCCAATATTTAATTCATTTAACCACTCATGAATATTGTGAACAAAATTTTTCATACATTTTTGTGCCAAACGATCTTTAGATCTGCAAGAGAACTGTGGGCTTGTTATGTTATTGCTGAGGCTGCAATGAACCCTACTCAGTCTGCATCTCCAGTAATGCTTCCCAAAGCTGGAGAAAATATTTCAAAAGCCTGCTCCAAAATTAACCCTTTCTTTTTGTTGCTCTAGCAGATCAACCAGGTCTGTATACAACCCCAAGCTGGGAATCATTGTAATGTAAGATAAATTAAAGATGATTAAACACTTTCCTGCTTCCCAGGGTGAAGGGCAAGTTGGGACACCACAACTAATTGGTCGTGGGTTATACAGGAAATTTGCAGCATAGTAGGTACTTGAACCTACAAGTGTCCTATAATTGCATCTTCAGCAGGCTGTGGATAAATCTGTTGCTCAGCTGTCGATGGGCTAATGGACTTGCTTGTTCCCTACCCTCCTCAGAGAGCAGGATTCAATGTTATGTGTTGCTATGATCACAAAAGCAGTGGAAAATAGTCATTCTTCTTTCCTCCCCCTGTTGCAGCTATGATGGTTTGAAGGTGGACGTAGTCTACTGCACATCCTCCAAACTGTTAATAACATGCAGGAGAGCTGATGGACTGACGGTGGGTTTGGGAAGCCCTAGGGCATAACCTGCTTTTAATGAGAAAGCATCAGTGGAAGAGTCATTAATTTGTTCATATCAAGAGGCTCTGCCACATCTGTTAGCAGCAGCAACATGGTGCATGTGGTTCCCCTGTGCAAGGACTGGAAGTTGATGTAGGCTTGTCATAGCTGTGCTTTTAGAAAGACTGTAATGGAAAAGGGAACAGATGTTGTGACTAATTGTCTTTTTTTTGCTCATTTAAGCTTCACATCTCAAATGTCAAAGTATTAAAATCTCAGTCCAGAAAGTTACAGTAAGAGAATTCAGTTTGTAAGCAAAATTTTTGCCTTGGCTACTGCTATGTGTATTCATGTATTTCTCTGCAACTGATTTTTTTTTTTTTAATGGGACTTGAATTCTTCTTTCTATCTCTGTGAAAAGAATATCCAGATACAATGTGCCTTTGAATTAACAGCAACATCATGTTCCCCCAAAGCATGTAAGTAGATTGTGACGTATTGAAATCCTCCACTTGTATGAAAATTTCTTTCCCTAAAGATTCCCTCTGCACTCTATCCATGCAGCTCATCAAACAATATCAGAGACTGTTTACTGAGTTGCTGGGTCCTTTCTGCAGTTGGCTGTAGAGATCTTTTTGCAGTTTGTCCCTAAGACATGGGAGGGATGGTACTAACCCAATTCTCCTGTACCCACTGCCCCATTTTCTCCATCACTGTTAGCAATGGAGACATGCTAACAATGGGCAGCTGAGTGATGCATTTTTGGGGACAACTTTCTTCTATTTGCATGTGTTGTAAAAAGTTATGCTAACAAGTTTGAAATTTCTAGGATTGTAATACAAGACAAACCTGTTGGTTATGGATATGTGGGGAGGGGACGTGAAACATGCAAGGTGAATTTTGTGAGAAGCCACTGAAACTTTGGAGTTAGGGATCACTGTGGAGCCCATGAGTTCTCCCCTCCTGACCAGATAGCACTTGAAAAGTGATTTTTATTTACTTGCTCTTTATTTCTGAGGTTATGTGTGGTTTTCTGCTCCCTTCAGCCCCTCACTCCCCTTTGAAGCTGCTCATAAGTTTGCCACATGCGAGTTATCCTTGTGCTCAGCATTGCTAGCTGCAAAGGGCACTGACATGTTTCACTGCAAACTACTGGTGTGGCCTAATTAGCCACAACATAATAAAGTGACGTTTTGACACACTTGGAAGCAAGTGCTTGTTTTGTGTGGTAAGAAATGTTTATGATAGAAAAAACCTTTTTTTGCTTGGTCTGCGTGCTCAGCAGAAGAGAATCTGTTCATCAGTTTTAATGGGGGCTTACTTAATGTCAGACTTTCTTCCGCCATTCACTCCTCTTCCACTCCTTGGTACTATAAAGAAAGAGGCTACACAACATTTTCTTCTCCTCAAATCTGCTGATATTGTCTGTGCCTCAATGCCACCCACCCCCTGTCAGCCTGGTGCTATGTCCCTGTCTCCTGCCTGAAGCCAAGAGCTATCAATTAACTTAACTAAGCATGCACAAGATGGAAAATGTTAGCATTTATTTTAATAAATGCATTTGAATAAGTGCTGTTGGTAGCACTGAGATATATATAGATATATATATATATGTATGTGGGTTTTTTTTCTTATAAGGATCTGTGATACTGCAGAATCCCCTGGGGTTGTTAATACAGTTTAAAACCAAAACTGAGCTGGGTAATATTATTTAAAATAATCCAAACAGTGCTATTTCGCATGTGAAGTTGCCTCTGGCTTTTTTCCAGTATGAATCTACCTGGCTATTAAATCTGCTGTAACTGATGTGGTCCTTATTTTTCAAGGATGCATTAAGGGAACTGTGATTGAAAGATGACATAAAAATGATGTGGTGTTACCCCTGAGATATCTCTGATTATAGTTGCCTTTTACATCTTCTGTAAATTCCTGTTTGCTGTGTTATTTCCCTGCAAGGGTTTGTGAGTATTAAATTAATTTGGCAGCAGGAGGTTCTAAAAAACAGAACATATTTGCATGCCAAGGAAAACCGTAAACACAACCTTATCTGAACTTCATCTCCCGCTCAGAAGCCTTGTTCCTGCAGTAGGTGAGTAGCGCAAGGAAAGGATCTAATTCAGGATGAAGCTGTGGTACTGTTGACTGATTGCGAGAGGAGGCACTACAGCAGAAATAATTTTGCTTTAGTTAATTTTTCCTTCTGCAGTTTCCCTGAAAAACTAGGGTTTATCCATAGGGTATTGCAGATTATCCTTCTATGTGTGTGCAAGCGCACACGCACCTCGTTCATTAGCTACTTCTGTGGGGTCTGTCTTTCCTCTGATGGCTAGGACATGGAACAGCAGCAGTAGGATTTTAGTTTGTTTAAGATGCAAACTGTGGAGGTCACTCAGGTGTTTATAAGTAGTTTTCTGAGTACCTCCAGGACTGGTGCAGACTGTTTCAGAAGGGCAGCAACAGGTAACAGTTGAAGGTTGGAAATGTGTAATTGAAAAGTAAGGCAAACGCAGCATCTGGTTTGCTCTCTGCTGCAGCACAAGACTTCACCTCTACCTTGCTAAATAGCTCTTAAGAGAGATGATCATTCAAAGCTGGCAGTGACTCAACCGGAGTACATCTGTGCAGTGTGAAATGAAGTCTTTCTTTGAGTGTGGAACACTTGGATCAGCTGACTGCCCAGTTCATGGCTTTAAAGAAAGAAATTTTAAAAAAAGGAAATCTATAGGGGAAAAAAAAGAAAAAAAAGAAAAAGAAATAAACGCCATTTTCAGCACAAAGCTGGAATGATGAAGGTCACTGCAGCAATACCTCCTTTAGTGAGTGACCAAGAGGGAGCAGTGGCTGCATTGCCAGTACTGCCCCCTGCTATGGCTCTGGTTCATCCTCACACCCCTGGGAACCAGCTCAGGAATTGCAGAATTGTTGTAATTCATTTTTTCCCACTGCTGGTGTATGAAGGAATATACCCTGCCACAGAAAGCTCTTCCCAAAGCTGGATGCCATGAAAGGGGACTCAGGCTGGAGCTGGAAGACCTAACTCCAACAATTGACAAATGAGTACTGCAAACAGAATACTTTTAATGAGATACAGGACATAGAAACAGAATTATTAATTGGTCTATACTTGAATAACATGCATTTTATTGCCTTTGCACATTTTATTTAGCCGAAATTCTTCTTACAATTCGGAAACTGATTTATCAACTGTGACTATAAATTTTTACATTGCTGGATCCAGCATCCGTACTTAAAACAATTCAATGAATTAGTTTTTTTTGAATGAGGAGTTATTGTTTGATGAAGAATATGATTTTTTTTTCCTGGGTATTTGAGATCACCAGTGTTTGCTTTTAAATGTCAAACCTGCCAGCTTTTGAATTTTGTGCCTACAGGAACAAGAATGTTCTTGGTGTGAAAGGCTTTGTACAGCAATGCTTAGAATGGTTGTGCATTGTAGGGTTAGACACCAAAGTCACACCTCAGGGTTCTTCTGGCCTGTTGGAGCTAATCGGCAAGTGCAAATGGAAAACAGTGACTGTTGGCAGACCTATCCATTATAATCCTTGCAGTGATCTCTTGCTGGGGTCTATCCTGTGTCATTGCCTTTCTCCTATTGTTCATGTTCAGTGGTAAAACAGAGGAAAAAAAGAAAAGGCAGTAAATGGCTGAACAGAACACAGTGGAATACAAATTTTCTGTATACACATTCACTAAATATTTAAATTAAAAAAATCATCTTTTTAGATACTGCAGATTCTTCCTGCAAGTAATATTTGTTCCAGTCATCTCAATTGAAGAGTATTAAATACAGTCCAATTAGTTACTGTTCTTCTGCATAATAACAATCTGAAGAAGCTTACATGTCTGCAACTATTTTTTCCAGCAGAAATAAACCTGGATTTTGTGGATATTGAAAGTTATGAGCTTGATGCGTGCAATGAGGCAGAATGCTATTTTTCTAGGTACTTAGTGATTTAGGAGTTGGAAAGAAGAAATGATGGATGAACAGTACTGTGTTCAAATAAATATTATTCCATTTCTCTCACTAATTTTTGACCCACTGCAAAATTTCTTATTACAAAGATTGGGTCATTAATTATATTAAAAAAGAAAAAAATAATCCCATTACATGTCCTGTCTTTAAAACAGAAATTTGTGGAAATGTAGCAGCTTGGAAGTAATAGCTTTAATTTTTACCCTGGCTTTAATGATTCGCAAAAGACTTGCTTTTTGTCACCGTAAGGCAGATCATGCCCTTTGCTTTAGAGGAGGGCAGCCAACTCTGGCCTCTATTTAAAGTTAGGAGTTGCTGCCATGAAACAGCTCTTTCATGGTGGTGCCTGCTTTGCACAGATGTATTGCTGGTTTCTTCTTTATCCTGTTAGTGAGGAAAGACGCAGCTGCCTGGGTTGGTGAGAGGCATGATCATGGGTTCTGCAGGTTGTGCTAGGATGTTTGGATCCTGGGAAGTCACTTGAAAAGATGGTGGTTCATCCAAAGCATTGGCTTTAGTAATGCGTGTGAGAAAGGCTTGTGGGTGTGCAAGGAATGACACAGTATGTGGCTCAAGTGTGCCAATCAGGCAATGATTCTCTGTGCACTCAGCCCCATCAATGAGCCCAGGACTCATCGAGATGAGAGGTAGACCATAGTTTGCCTGCCATCAAGAATAAAAGACATATTTGAAGACATGTCTCAATGCAATGAAGCCATAAATGTCACAGAGGCTATAATGCTGGTCAACAGGATGCTCTTATGAAGAACTCTGTATGTATTTTGAATCGATTTCAGGAGGTCTGCCCCTGTGCAGACATGGTCTCCTTCATTTTCTCTTTCACTGTTAAGGACATATGTTTTCTTTTGAGGCTCCCTAGGACACTGAAGGCTTTAACATGCATTAAAAATGCACACTTTTTAGCTTCCTGTTTCATCACCTTGTCAGCTGCTATTGAGCTGCCATGGGGAAGGGGAGGGATAGTTTTTCTGCGTGTCAAGCAGTCGGCTAAAAATGCCTCAGCTCTACAGGGGGTGATCTGCATGAAGGCTTTGCAGCGCAGTGCTAATCTCTTTGGGAGGAAAGATTGAATGCTTTTCAGCTGGGAGGGAAAATTATAAATACAGATATCGAAGCAAACACATTTTTGATGACTGAGGCTTTAAGACCCCTGAGAGGCAAGAGATCCAAGTCATGATAGGTGCACCTCATCTCTGAAATTAATTGAAGGGCAAATGAGAGGGAAAGCTAATGTCTGTGGAGTTGTTGGTGTGACATGTTGTTGCTGAATTCCTGGGAGATGCTTCCAAAAAGCTAAAAGGATTAGATGTGGGGAGAAAGAAGAGATAAGAATGATCAGATGGCTGAGAAGCCTGGTGGAGGGGGTAATTGCTCACTATAATTGAGGAGGAAGATACAAAGAACTTGACACAAATGCTTGACTTAAAACAGTGGGAGGAATTATAAAGAGTCTTCAGGAAAAGTAATTAAAAAGGGAAAATTTTCTGTCTCTTTTGTAGCTAGAAAAAGTCATTTAGATGTTTAGCTGGTCCTAAGACCACCATCTCTCCAGTCATATGTGAGAATTTGGTATGAGTTGCTATGGCTGCTTGATCTTCATCTGAGGAGCAAGGTGGGATTCATGGTGCATCAGTTTATGGAAAACTGTATCAAATACATACGTGTAAACTACTAAATTATCCTTTATACCCTAATGCTTAATGGACCAAAATTGTAGAACTGGGTAGTTCTCAAGGTTAAAAAACTTACAAGAAAGATAAGGGAGAGAAGGTTCTTGAAGAGATGTGCAGGGGAATAAAACCTCTTGTTGACGTTTTCAAGCTGCGGAACTGCCCCATGAGAGTAGCATATGCTAAATCAAAGACTAGACCCTGACATACTTGCTTATGTTGAGTAAGCACTTGGGTCCTGTTGATTTTAGTGTACTGATGCATGCTTATGGCATTTTACTACTTCAGGTACTTAAAATCCCTGTTTTTGGTGAATCATTGGGAAATAATCCTGCCTAATGTGAGGAGAGATATCAGAAAACAGCATTACATAAATTCAGGTGGTCTCGAAGTATTGGATTTCTGTCCTTTACCAGTGACTTCAGTGTTGTTTATAACGCTAATGAGGTTTAAGCATTCATTTTCAGTTAGACAGAATTTATCATTGACTCCTTGATAAGAAAAGTGGATGTTAGTTCAGAAGCTTGCAAAGTAACAGTTTCATGCTAGCTGTCCAAATGTTGTAAAAGCTCTCTGACTGATATGGACTGTGTGACAGGCAGGAAGATTGAATGATCTTCCTTATGACCAGAGGGACACAGACCTGATCTGAAATAAGGGCTGTGAGTAAAGGACTTTTAGAAAGCATACAAGGCAATTGAAAAACAAAGATGAGTGATGATTTATGCGACTTCCCTTGTGCAGGTGTGATGTAGTTGCATTCAGAGATGCACCAAGGTGGGAAATGATGCTGTCCTTCCCTTTCAAGTCAGAAGCTGAACTAACAAGAGGCTCCCGTGAGCCTCCTGCGGCATGTCACAGGGCAAGCGTGATGCTCCATGGGGATGGAAAGGTTTTTCCTGAAATTAAAAACATGTCATCAGAGAAACGAATAAAAATGTCCATTCAGTGTCATATAAGTTAGCCCAGGCACTTTCTTCAGCATGCCTGTGGCTTTTGAAGTCTTAATTTATGTTACAAGTCCCAAATAGCAAAGATCAGCTAATAAGAAAGAATGAAAAGATGTTTCCATTAGCAGTATCATTAACAACCTCATTTACAAGGTACTTTGAGATGGTTCAGTGGGATAGTCCATGTGCATGTACCTAAGGACGGGCAGCCTGAGCTGCCCCCCAAAACTCAGGAAGACTCTTATACAACTGTTCCCTCCCCAAAACATACACAGTCCCTCCCAATAACTGTGTTTTATTCACATGTTGTCAAGAAATTGGAAACAAATCCAAGTGTTGTTGAGAGACTCTGATAATTGTAGATGACTAAATATTTTAGTGCATTTTAGTGCATTTAGCTATGCTCTATGTCAAAGCTATTCCTTTTCTTTTAGCTGGTGTTGCATTGTAACTCTGGAGGACTCTGATCATGTCATGGTTTGTGTGTGAAGAGTTTCTAGTCTCAGGGGGACTCTGAAGGAAATATTTCTTATTAAGGGGGAGATTGAAAGTCTTTTTTGGATACTACACATTGAACACTCAGAGTGTAGTGCACATTATACTCACCAATCTAAGACTTCATAATTTTCTATAAAGAAAGTGGTAGTTTCTTTGCTGCTTGTGTACTTGGGTATTTCCTAATTTTATTCACTTTCTGGATTGTCAGTTCAGCATTTGAGAATTTTGCAACCTCTAGAAGTATTCTACAGAACAGGGACACAGCATTTAATCACTGTAACACTCACATTCCCATTTTCCCTCTAAAAGTGACAGATTCTGTCACTGGGGCATTACTTGGGAGGATAGATGCTTTCCTTGGTACCAGCAGCTTTTCCCCTAAATGAAGCCAATATGAAGATCTTCCAGTGCTTATTATCTATTTCTGGGAAGGTCTAGCTTGAAGGTAGATCACTAGATATTTTCCCTCTGCAATGTAAGAACTTGCTGCTTCTGAACTCTGTCTTGGCCATCTCCTGCTGACTGATGGCACATCTTCCCCTCTCTAGGTTTGGACCACAATGGGCTGCACTCCTATTTCTGTGCGCTGAGGAGTGGAGATGGCACCAGAGCACCCAGACTTCTGCTGCTGTCTCCTCCAGCTCTGAACAGAGGGTTTCCTAAACAGTTTTCCAGCAGCAATAAATGAGAATGTCAGTGAGATATGCCCTGCATCCAGCATATGTGTATGTATATATGTATATACATGCATCTACATGCAGAAATAAAGACAAAGACCTTGTACGTATGTATATGTGTGTTTATATATGTCTATATATACACAGAGATAAAACAGAATTCATCCTAGAAAATAACTTGTGTTTCCTCTTGGCAGAGATTCTGTTCCCTCTTTTTCTCTGTTCAGTCTTTTTTTCACAGTAGCCACCATGCCATAAGTGCTTTCAAAGATGAGTGCTGCATTTTGAGCTGGATGGGAGGGTAATGAGGGACTTGTGCAGTACTCCTTCTGGAGGTGAAAATCAAAGGAATATGCAGCTTTTTATTTCCCTGGGAAAGATTTTATTCTTCACATTGTTCGGAAGACAAAGGCGGATCAGCAGATTGGATATGACGGTGGCATTTGAGACCATAGCTTGAGTTTGGGTGCTTATTTTCCATTTCTTTTTTTCAAATGTTATAACAGAAGCACTGCCTGTCTGCAGTGCTGGTGCAGAGAGGGGGTTGTGGCTGCATCTGCACCTGCTCACTTCTCCTGAGGATAAAGCACAAGACTAATGGAAAGCTGTGTCACCCTCTTCCTGGAGTTCCAGCACACAGTTCTCAGAAAATCTGTACAGCTCAATAACTTATTGCATGTTTTTATAGATCTCACCTGCATTTCCTCTGCTGCAGCAGAATGGACAATCTGGTGCTCAACTCTCAAGCAATCAGGGCTTTGGGCACCTAACATTAGCTACTTCCCAAACTGCCTCCCCAAGACCCCCTATCCTGGAAGGGAGAAAACACTTGGAGTAAGGAGCTGCTGCAGCTGTCCTGGCACACATCAATGGGCACAGGGCACATGTGTCTTCTATTGGACCTTTGGATTTAATTCCTGTATGGCACCAAGACCAGAGCTGCGTTGCAAGCATTTAAAATTATGAAAAAATTGTCACATGCATATGTATTTTTAACTGGGCTTTGAGTTCTCTTTTCGGGTGAAAACATTTCAGTGCTGTGCTTGACACAGGCTGGCCTGGGAACCCCGACTGGCGTTTGCAGTTAAAGCATCCTCAGCTGACAGCAGGAGACCATTTGCATGTTTTGCTCTCATTCCTTGCATCTTCGTGTCTGGAAAGTAGATGACTTTCTGGGAATTGGTAAGTGACACTAAGAGCAGAATAAAAAGACTGGGGGTAGGTTGTTCTCATCAGTAGAACGTTAATAAATGATGTGACAGGATGGAGTAGTATGAGCATAACTCTCTTTTGATCTTCACTGCTGACTTACAAATTGTGTGAATTTAAACAAATTTGATTATACCTCAGTCTATTAGCGATACATGCTGTTGTTACAAGTCTTTTGCATTTCTGTTTATAAAGCCCTATTTAACATACAACAGTCAAACTGTCATCAGTCAGCCAGAGATTTATTGTTCAAACCACAGTTCATCACAGATCTTATTTCTTACTAGACACTTCTAGGTTTGTATATGAATCGTCACTGTTCACTAATGAGAGTTGTGGGGATTTACAGAAAGTGAGATCTAGTTCACCTTGGCATTGATGAAATGTCAGTAGCAATAAATACAGCACTTGCTTTGCAGTGCAGGAGAGGTAGTTTCCTTAATGAGTAATAAACAAGCTATCACAATTTTCTTTGATACATGAATTAACTTGTTATTTAAGATTGCTTCTGTACATTATTATCGATGGGGATTTCTGTTTGGAAGCATCCACAAGAATTTTAATGCAACCCAATCCCCAGCTATCTCTTCCTACACAGTGAAGCATCTGGTTTTTAAATATAGTCTTCCATTTGAATTCTATCAACATCTAGTGTAACTACAGGTAGCCCCTTACCTGGTATATAATCTCCAGTCAGTTGTCTATGGTACTTGAATCACATAGTAAATTGTGAAAACAATTAAGTATTGCCATAGCTGTTAGACTATGTTGATCTTTTGTGCTCGACTTTGGAGAGACTTTGTCGCATTGTCTATGGCTCTCATCCAAACCCTTACAACAGACGATTTCATATGTAATTTTGTGAGGGATTGTTCAACAATACAGGCACAGCAGGCTGATCTGATGGTGAAATTATAAGAGTCCTCAGAATGAAAATAATAATAAAAAGAAACAAAAAAAATCCATTTCTCTAAAGAAGTGATTGTACAGAGAAAGGGCAGATTCTTCACTGTAAATATAGGAGATGGTGTCAAATTAAGAATACAGTGGATAATATGCCAATTGTTAATGTTAAACAAGACTTTAACTACCTGGCATTCCCTGCTGGTTGCTGCTCAGTGCCTGGAGGTGGTGGATGCTGAAGAAGATGCTGAGGAGAGTGACTGGGAGCAGGTCCCTGCCAGGCCAGGGACCTGGGAAGAAGATTATCAGAAGATTACCATCTGCTCAGAAATTAACTTTCGGGGTAGTCACAGGGGAGTGTAAATTCAAAAGTTAGGTGTGTGCCTGATTGAAATTCATTTGACAAAAGGAGAAAAAGAGTAGTTTGAGTTAGGGTGGACAGGAAAGACAATTCGACTGCATCTGAACTCACATTTATTTGTGAGTGCGTATTAATTTCTGCAGTTTGTGCTGCAGCTTATCTTACTTCATTTTCCCCATCGCATCAAGGAGCAAGTGTTGAGTGTGATTCTCTGCCTGCCAGATGCTGGGCAGCGATGCGGGAGGCAAATGCTCCATGTCTCAGTCCGGGCGGGTCAGGGGCAGCAGTGAGCCTTGTCTGGGGATTTGCCTGCTGAGGGATCCTTGTCATGGTCACCGGTCATGCTGTGTTCAGGGCTTGTTTCTGGCTGATATCTGTGGAGGTGATATGTCTTCATAAAACATGGTGAGTTTCAGCAGCACAGCATCAGACTGTGTGGGAGCACGTGGCATTTTGCAGCTCACTGCTCTGCTTGGTGGGATCTGCTTAGTGACAGGTTCTAACTTGGGATCTGAGGTTTACTTCAAGAAATCAAAAGAGGCTCAGGGGGGATGTCCTAATGTGAGATTATTACATGTTGTTGGACATCGAGCAAGGCTTGAATTAGAAAAGATGTTACCACAGCTCAAAACCCACCTCATCAGTATTTTTCTAAGTCAGAGCAGAAATTGCGAATTTTTCCCCGGTGACATTTAATTTACATAAAAAATAAGAAATTCAAAGTTTACTCATCTATTCCATAAAACAAGGTGCAGTGCATTGCTGATGTGGGGTTTTTTGCTCTGATTGTATCAACCCACTTGTTGCCAGTGTAATGTAAATTCATTCATGAGTACTCAGAAATCTTTCTGCCCCATGTGGAGCTGCAGCTCTGGGGCAGGAGACTTTGCTTGGAATGTTTGTGGCTAAAAGGCTGAATCCTTATATAGAGGTGCTATGTTTTATATAGGTTTATATGCAAATCAAAATACCCTAGTTTCACTCAGCTGAAATGATGATATATTTTTTTTAGCCCATCACATAGTATGTAGTAACAGATTGCCTCTAGGAAAAACTATCGGTGTTGTGATGTGAAAGCAGCCTCTTGTGTTAATCCAGACTGATCTATATGGATTGATGTATTGATTTCAGCCTTAGGTAACAGGAGAGTTTCTTGCAGGGGTGATGGGTATAAAGAGGCGTACAGAAGCCGGTGATGCAAAGGTCTTTGTTCAGTTTGCTAAAACTCATTATGGTCTTTCTTGCATAATCTGGTATTATGCAATTTCATTAAAAAGAAAAGTTGAGTATATCTAAGGGTGGTTCCTATAATTACCGAATTTCTTTGAAAACTCAGTTAAGAAGCCATCTGGCCCAGGGATTTTATTGACCTGTCACTGGCTAATTATGTTGAAAATTTAATCTTTTATGATTATCATTAGTAACTGCCCAGTGCTTTGAATAAACCTTTTTGTCTCCAAGTGTTTCCATCTTTAAATTTCAGAAGGTAATGAGGGGCATGTTTTTATAGCATTAGAGGAAATGTTCTCTTAAGAGTGAAATCCAATATATTATATTTATAATTGAAATGCAAAGCAGACAGGAAATGTGAAAGCTTGTTTTTAGAGCCCTAATTCAGAAAACATATGAAAAGGCTTGAATATGCATGTCCTTCCCCATAAAAATATCTTGAGACTGCTGGATTCAGGGTGAGTTCTTTCTATGCTTGGGCAGATGGGGAAGTCCTGTGTCCTTCTATGTGCTTCAGCTCTTGGTGTCCCTTCTTCACACAGAGGGTATCCAAGGTCATGCAGGTGTCTGCAGGCTAGAAATAAAGCCAAACCTGCGGACCAGTGTTTTTGGGAAGAATACTGTTAGACTGTGGTTGTCATCTTGGTTTTGTTTTGTGTCTGCATGCTGTCAGTTTTTCCCCATAGCTGCCAAGCCCCTGGCCCACTGAGCAGCTCTGTATATGTGAGATTAGATCAGCTTGAAGAATCCTTGCTTAGGAATAATGAAAATACATGTGAAGTATGAATGGAAATTCATTATATTCTGAATTTTAGGTGATGCCTGCGAGATGCCCAGCCTGCCTGGTACGCTGGAGTAGGAGCCAGGGATCCTGGAGGCATGTACCACCACCCTTTTCCTGCTCACTGGTCTGGGTTATGTCCTTGTGAGCTTCAAACACCCCTTGGGGTTGTAGCCTAAACATGCATATCAAATCCTGCCCAAGGCAGGGTGAAGTCCCACTCCTGTGCTACAGCTGGAGAGCCTGGAATGAATTTTCCCACCCATCTCACCCATACCATCTAGACAGTGTTGCTGAGTCAGTACAGAGGATCATGTCTTCAAGCAGTCTGAGCCTAACCTGTCCCCATCATTCATGAGGAAATTTCCTTGCTGGAACACCTCTGGAAAGCTTCATCCCCCCTTTTGCTCTTTTGACTCTCATGATTTTCCATCCTGCTCTTGGATCCCATGAAGAGGTCCTCCATCATCTTGCTGTTAATTATGAACAGTATGCCAATGTTCTTGTGCATGAACCAATTAAAATAAATTACATTCAGTGGGCATATGGGCATATCACTTTTGTTTCCCTGAAGCATCTCACAGCACCAGCAGGCAACAGGCCCCCTTCCTTCCAAGGGGTTTTCTCTGCCCGTCTTGCACAGAGAACTTTCCATGGCATCCTTTTAAATGGAATATTTACATTATAGTTATTTCTTAGCACATGCCTTCTCACTACTGCCACCATTTTGAAGGCATATTGATATGAGGCAGATGATAACCATTGCTGCGGACCCTGGAACCAGTGGGAAGATAGAGGAGGCTTTTATGTTGGTTCCTCCACAAACAGGTGGGTTGTGGCAAGTCATCAAATATTGTAAGGAAAAAAGTTTTCCATCCCACTTACCTTTACCGATACAGATGCTTCTTCTGTTTATAAGCAATAATTTACCAAAGGTAAGTACTGTGCTAATCTAGTATCATTTGGTAAACACACGTTGCCTTTTATCCCATTTTTCCAGGCATTCTTGTCTTTTAAATCTCTTTTGAAGTCTCACATATGTTTGAGGTCAGATTAATCAGGTCCCAGTCTCTTTCCCTTCATGGCTTAGGTATAAATGATGCATTTGGAATTCTTAAATGAAATATGTAAAACCTCGTCTTACCTGGTAACAGAATGAGGTGTTCAGTGTGGGGCTTGTTTTAGGATATATTGTATTAAAATTATGTTTACCTATTAATGACGACTTATCCGCAGGAGTCCTTTAATATGAATTGCTATTACCAAAGAAGGACTATTTCATCTGGGTTTACATTTGGCCTTCCTCCATTGGCTCCTTAGTGCAGCTAATTTACAAAATTGCATTTAGATGAGTCCCTCATGAGAGACCCAGAGTTCACATTTTTCTTTTAATAGACATGTTAGTCTTCCTGCATGCTAAAATCCCATAAATGGCTCTTTACTCTTCACATGCAAGACAGCTATTATATATCAACCAGTGCGTTATATTCCCAGCCTCACCTTGGGGAATTACCGAGTAGTCGTGGTGCTTCTTTGAGCCGAAAGACAGGCTTTTAAATTGGATAATTTATATTTATATAGTGGTTGGTGTCCTTTATCAGAGAAGGCTTGTAAAAAAGCTTCTTTCAACAAAGTTAATTTCAAAAAATAAATTAATTCAATACAAATAAGATTATGTTTTTCTTCAGGGTGAAGCCTTTGAAAGTTAAATTGTTTTAATTTTGAGCTTGCTGTTGGCAGCTTAGTGCATAGTCTTGTGAAATCCCACAGCTGATGTGTGAAATACTTTAGCTGGTGAAAATATTGGGATGATGTAGGGATTCTCTCCTCCTCAACCTCAGTTTGACTTCTGTGAAAGTACCTCTCTGTGTAGGGATGAAGAGACAAGTGAGCGTAGTGGGTAAATGTGTCCTTTCTCTTTAGGCAGTGTAGCCATGGGTAGAAAAGCCAGCTAGAATAAAAGGAGCGAAGCCACAAGGTCCCCTGTAGATTTTTGCACTATTTCATGTGTAAGAGGAGTATCTGCTCTGCAGGCACATTGGTCCGTGGCAGCTCTAGTTCTGTTTGAGTAGGAAAAGTTGTAAGTCCAATTAAAATATTCCTCTTAGTCCTTCCTGGCCGTGGAACTCTGCAGCTGCGCTGGTGCTGGGAAGAAAAAGCTTTGCTTTTCTCTAGTAGATTTCTTCCTATGGCAGTTTAAGCTGGATCCTGTGCTTTGCATGGTGCAGTATTTTCTGTGAGTTTAGTGGACTGATCACAGTATGAACCCAAAGTCAGTCCACAAACCAGACCTACGTGTACTGCTACAGCCAGCCTTTCCTGCAATATTCTTAATTCTCTGTTCTTTGTATGAGCAAGAAGAGCATGTTTTGGTATTAATTGCTCAGGTGCAAGCTCTGTTGCTTGCACCTGTGTGTAGAAATGTGCTGAGGAATTCATCTTTTATATATGAAGAAAAAAATCAGCATGGCAGTTGCCACTGTTTTTGCTAGAGAAGCGGGGCTTTGCATCCTCACAGGACTTACTTTTTTCAGATGGTCCTTGGCAGACACAAAATGATCTGAAAGTGGCACATTTTTCTTAATTTTCTGTCTAAAGTAGCTTGCATTGAATTTAGTTGCAAAGAAAAGAAAAATCATGTTAATGAGATGTCATTTTCTTACCTGTGACTACATCTGTGCTATTGATTTTGCAAATCTGTTTGCAAAGTTCTTGTTTAATGCAAGATTCTCTCTAATCTGTAATATTTGCAGCTTTATTTGTTCATTTGGGTTTTTTTTCCCCAGGAGCTGTGTTTATGATTCACATGAGAAGGGTTGCCGGGAAGGATGGCCAAAAGATGCTGATAAATAATGGTGATGCTTGGGGCTGGGCAGGAGGCAAACCTGCATCCCTTCCTCACAGCACGGACATGCTTCTCTCAAAATCCAGGCCTTGAAATGGGCTTCTCACATCAGTGTATCAGTTGTGGGACGTGGTGCCCAAGTCCTTCATTACTTGAAAAATGCACGTGAAGGCGAAGCGTGGGTACGAATGGTACATTTCTGTTGAAATTAATTTTATTCACAACATGAATGCCGTATTACGCACAGGTCAGCATTTTCTGGCCCCCCTGTACCTCAGTGTCACCTGAGCAGTCTCCGGAGGAGAAAATGCTTAAATTGTCCCTGTAACATCAAACCCAAATGTTTTGGCTATGGTTCCTTGCTCAGAGAAAAGGTAGGTGTGGATCAAGGGAAATGTTTTATGAATTCCTGTGAATTTTGGTAAAATGCTTCTGTTTAGGAGAAATTCTACATTAAAAGTTTCATTTTGATATTTCGAAGGAAAACATTGATTTATTTTATTTTTCCAATTCCAGATTGTTTTATTTTAGTGTAGCCATCCTATATATTAAGTGTGGGTATTGATCACAGTTCTTGTGAACCATGTTAAATTGGATTTGGCAGATGCTAATGTCTATATATAAAAAAAGAAAAACCAGCAACATCCTGCTGCGAAGGGGACTGGCACTGCTGGCATTGTCTTTCCTGTCTAGTGGATTTGTGTGGCAGCCTCTGGTGGCCCTTTATGGTTCAGTTACGCATTACCACCAGGAAAATTTGTTTGCAAATCTGGTGCCTGCTGCTGTGCTGATGTTGAGGTCTTTGCCGCACTATAAAACAGTGATTCCTGCAGTGCACCCTGTCTCGTTTCTGGGGTACAAGCTCTGCCACTTGGCATGTGCTCCAGGGAATGCAGATAAATCTCCCCTGCTCTTTATTTTTGGGGGTTTCCCATATGTCTTGAATACCATGCTGGCAGTGGAGTTCCTTGTCATGATTCCTTCTGTGCCTTTTGAAGGAGGCCCCCACTGATGCCATCCATGCTGCTGCAGCAGTGCATCAGTCAGGTCCAGGCGCAATTAGTGATAATCCAAGGTTTTACTTTGTTTAGACTGATGCAATCTTTTAAATTTTATAAGTCAGAAGAGACCGTTTATCTTATTCCCCAGGCACCACTAATGACTAATTAAAAACCATAATTAACTGGAGCAAAACCAGGAGAAATTGCAAGGCAGCAGAAACGCACTCCCCACCAGCTGGAATTGCATCTCCTCATACATTGCACCCTGAGGGCTGGCCTGAGAAGGGCGCTGACATAGGCAAGGTAATGACTTCTTTTCTTGTAGTTTGCTCACCAACATTAAGGTTTAGTTTATAAATAAGATGATTAATTTTTTCTATATTAATTTTGCCTCAAAAAATCAGAAAGGATGGTGGACTTCAGTTGGTATTACTAAAGCAAGAGAAGCAATGAGCAGATCTGCCCTAAAAAAACAATGGATACCTACGCATGTATACAATGATGTATATACTCAGTTATTTAAGGGTTTTGTCAATCAACAGCAGCCAAACCTCCAAACCATTTTATTAATGCAACACCAGCATTTATCCACACATAAGACTTCATGTTCCCTTGCAAAGCTTTGGTGTTTCAGCTGGCTGTAATTCCCATACTCCTGAAAGTACGGACTGGAAAGGGCATTATAAAGAACTTGAGTCAGTACGAAACAGGATGTTTTTTTTAGGTTTTTCCATTCATTCCTATTTCAGACTGACAGATGAGATGTCTGAATTTAATCTGAGCTCTATGGGATCCAGTTGGGATTGTGCTTTCAATGAGCAAGGGCATCTTGCTGAGTAGCCTATGGGAAGATGAACATCATACTTTCCAAGTGCTTCCACTTGTCTTGCACAGTGCAAGGACATTCAAAAGAAACATGTTTGAGATAAACGAGTTTCTAAAATATATCCCTCCAAGTACAGTCGATCATTGCTCTGGGAAGCTTCTTGAATGAAGAAAATAAGCACTGTAAAGCTTTAAATAGAACAGTATTCACAATAAAATCAGAAAGAGGAAGTATAGCTGAAATAGGTCTTGGGCAGGCTAGTTAATTACAAATGACAACTAATAAAAGGGGTAGGAATGATAGCACCAAAATTAAAGAGAATTTAATTTGAATCTGCATTATTTCTGCTGTTTTTCTTGAACAGGCTGGGCTTTGCACCATACAGATCTGCTCTGGGGCTTAAAAGTGGTTTTTTGCTACGAACCCGCTGGTTTTAGAACAGAGATGTCAAAAATGTATCATTATTTAAAAAAGATGTGGAGACTATTGTTGGACCAATAAATATATAGCAGACTGAACCAGGAACAGTATCGGGGGAAATTACTTCTAAATTAGCCATGGTATTAGAAGAATAATTAAGCAGTATTTACTTACAATTATATCCAATAACTTTTTTATGCTGTGATTAATTAAATTCTAAAATTTCCTCATAGTCTCCGCATATATTAAACATGGAAATTGATTTCCTCCAACAACTCATTAAGGTCCTGAAATGCTGTGGATTAATCAGTTATTCTTTACTTTGCATTGTAAATCTTTACATGCACATCAATCAATCAGAGCTCCCAAACAGAGCCAGCAGGGAGCTGCAAATCATGGCCGAAGCCACTTGCCTCTGCTTGTATATATTAAATCCTAGCTCTTTGTCTGTTGAGAAAATAAAACCAGTTTCCACTTAAGCCATTACACATTTTTTAACATAGGGTTTTAGTAACCTCCCTCTCTGAAGAGGGAAATTTCACACCATCAAAATGCAGGCTAAATGCTGATATAGATGGGAGCATCCAAAGTCATCTCCAGGTGCTTTCATGTCTAAATCCGGTATTTGCCAGGTGTTTCTATGTGGAATTATTTTATTTTAAGATAATTTTTGAATTATAAAATCTTATTCAAATACGCAGTTGCTTCTATCCTATACACAAAATAGGTGAATGTTTTCATCCAGACAAGGAAATCTGAAGCAAAATCTGAGGTCTGAAAGTGGTAAATTCTGGGGGAGCTGGGACTGGGGCTCTGCAGCATAGGCACATTGCATTCTATTAGGAAAGGTGTATTTTTGTATGTACTGCTTGGCCCCCTCAATCCCCTTCTTTTGCAAAATGGGAGAAGATACCAGCATCTTCAGAGATGCTAGGAAACTGCATTTTTCAGGCTTAAAATGAAAACAGATGTTTTGAAAGGAGAGTTTCATACAGATACCCTTGTGTGATAACACAGCAGTGAGCCGCGTCCAGGATTCATGTTCTGTTGGACAGATATATTCGGAAGTGACTGAGTGCAGGTGGGATGAGACAAACTTTCTTAATACAATATTTAGATTAGTTTAATAATTGCATTCTTACATATGTTAAAGTCTGATTCTTGAAATTTGGTGAAGGCTGTTAGAGCCGTCCAGTACCTTTTGTTTGGCTGTAGTATCCAAGAGCTGAAATCCCAAACAAATACAGTGCGAAGAGATTGCTGAAAATTTCCAGCAAGTGTTTCCACGCTAATTAGCTCCCAAGAGGTATGAGATTTGAGCAGAGGGAGCTAGCTTTGCTCTTCTTTTGCATTGGCATTCAAGGAGTGTAGAGCTTAAAATCTCCAGCCATAGCTGATCGCCATAAATGATTAATATGCTATTTATAGGATACAATTTCTTCAGTATGCAATAGGTGCATTTTAGGCAGCCTTTCAAGGCTCTTAAAACCAGATTACAGTGAAACACTGCTTGTTAGGTCTGGCACTGGCCAAAAGCCTAAAACAATTTATCACGTAGCCTTACAGTCTTGTGAAGATGTATTGACACAGCATATATGACACACATCCTGCCTGATGATGTCAAGGACAGACATTAAAAACCTCTTTTCTGTGATAGGTGACAGATTGCCCTGGCTATGGCTCAGGAGGAGTTGCCTGCACCACAGATATGCCCTGATGAAGAGGTGTGAGATGTGCCTGAGAATGCCAAGGAGTCGCATCCTGCTCCTGCAGGATCACCCTCCTCCAGCTCTGCCTGGGCAGTGAGGGCCAAAGCACCATGGCTTGTAAAACATAGCAGAAATATAGTTAACTTCAGCAGATGGGAACTGCTTTTTCATAAAAAGCTGGTTAAACCATATTGTTCCTAGTTAAATTACATGTATATACATGTACGGATGGATATATATTTAGTACTAGCTCTGTAGACCACATTGCATATCTCTTATCTGACTAATTAGTTGGGTGAGGAAAATATGCCTTTAGCTTTATTAATTTAACTCCTGGTTTAAAGGCTATTTACAAGAGGGTTTGCAAGCACAAGAATGCAGGAGCTCCTGGATTTTGGCTGACTGGCTGTCTTAAAATCTGCTTGTTGGGCAGAAATCCCTCGTTATTTAAAGAAGCAAATAGGAATTAAGCAGATTGGATACGAGCAACTTGCACAGACCCTCGCTTTCACAGCTATAGCTGTTTGCATCCTTCCTGCTCTACCAGGCACCAAGCAGGAAACAGCTCTTCTTCGTTTCCATCTGCTGTCCCAAGGCCATCCATCAAGCTCCCACCATGGTCATGCTGCTGACCCACCAGGTCTTGGGAACGTGGGGAAGGGCAACCATGGCTCCTCGGGAGAGCAGTGAGGGTTTTCCTGCATGGAGAGGTGAGGAAGAGAGGCTGAAACACAGGAGACCAAATAACTTCATGGAAAACTGGATTTTTGGAGGCGCGAAGAAGCAGTGAGGGCTGGTTTTCTCCTCTTGGCATCTGACTTGAAAATGAGCTAAGGAATGTACTGCCCAATGTGGGAACTGTCAATCTTTCCAGCTTTATTTTGTGCTCAAAAATCAGGGTTTGTGGCTGAGAACAGATGCACATGTACCTTTTGTGTGGCATGGTGGGAGGCGATTGCGCAGCCTGCTGGGGAGTATTTCATTGTGTGGCTTGCAAACTTTCTTGAAAAAGGCTTAAAGATGTAATATTAGAGATGGATTTTCACTCTCTCTTTTTTTTTTTAAATCAGGGCATAATGTGGCAAGCTTAACTCTTGCAAGGCATCATCTGCAACATCTGTACAACGTCTAACTCCTGCGGCGACTGAAGGGTAGAGAAAGGCAGCATGCAGCCATAGGAAAATCTAAGTTGCTCAGTAATTCTGTTTGTTCCTCCTTTAAACAAACTGGGTATTAAAAAAAGTGTGCACCTTTGCAGTGGCTGTGAAACAGCAGTGGTCAGGCTTCACTTGCAGGAATAGGTAGATATTTATTTCCTAATCACACAGTTTATTATGAAATCAAAAGACTCTTAAAAACTAAGCTTTCTGTAGATAGAAAGGAGAACTTCATTGCACTGCAGGGACAGTGATCACCTTTACATGCAAGGGGCTTAGTGTATGGAAGTCCCCAGGAAGGGCTGAAGGGAGGGCATGGCAAGGGGAAGCAGTTCATTCTGTGTCTGGTGGAGCTGGTATGTTCATAGAAAATAGTTCCTCCTTGCCTGAGCTATAATTAGCTGACTTTGAATTATACTAAACCACAGTTAATTTTAATTTCTGATAAAAATTGGATAATAAAAATTGGATCTTTTTCTAATAGCGCATTATTATCTTACAGATAGAGTAATTCAGCTTATTAATTATTTCAGGATATCCAGGTCTTCCTTTCTTTAAGAGGAAAATCCACATTTCTTTTCTTCCATAGACTTGTCTAGGACAAATTGGTACATTTTACCACCATAGGTCTTGTGTAACTATATTTTGCTGATCCTTCTCTCAAAGGGGGCTGCAGCCTGTGGCCATGGAATGTGCACGATCTGCCAGGAGGATGTGGATGCTGCAATTGGGTCCCCACAGACAGCCCACTGTGGGGACAGGGAGAACCCAGCAGCTCCACTGGTTCCAGCCTTAGGCAGGTGGCAATGCGCACAGTTCAGGTTCTATGTCTGGAGGAAGAAGCAACAAGCATCATCAGTTGCATAAAAAAATTTAGGCCTGATGTCCAGGCAAAAACTTGCTTCCATGAGGAGGCACCTAGTTGTATCACAGCAAGGCCAGAGGAAAGTCCTTTTCCCTCTCTACACATGGATTTGTGCACAAGATGGCTCATCCGTGGTAGCCAGATGGTTGCAAGATTGCTGTTTACTTTGCTATTTCTTCTTCTAAATTGCTTTTATTTTAGTATGTGAAAAAGTAATTATGAACAAAACCTAGTTAAACCCAAATCCTTCTAACAGTGTATGAAACTGAGCTGACCATAGTGTGGCAGGCGTGGGGGGTAAGCATACATGGGTCAAGGCAGCTGCAGCTCTGCCAAAGATCTTGTTTCCTTCCTTTTTTGCATAAGCAAATGACAGAAATGAGATTTGGGATCTTGGTACAGCACTTGGCTCAAGGAGCAGCTTTCTAGTTATCTTGTTATTTGAGGGAAAGAATAGAATTTTTCTCTAACCAGTGTAATCCAGATTAGACACACATTTTTTTGCGGACAGAACTTCTGTGTTCTCATAAAAAATGAGCAAGCCTGGAAATCAAAGTGTAAATCAAAGACTGAATTTGGAAATGCTGTCACTGGTGCTAAGGAAGCTGTGGGAGTGGGGGGAAGGGGATGGGCAGTGTCCTCAGGCTTCCCAGAGAAAGGGTCTGGTGCTCCCTCATGGCTGTCCAAGCCCCTGGCACTGTAACTTTTTGGCACTTGAACTGGGTTTTGACATCATGCAAAGTGTGCAAACAACTCATTTTCATTTGCTATTATATTTATATATAATATATATATATGTATCAGTTGCACCGCTCTCTGCAAAGCTGCTCAAAGAAGGGAGATTTTCCAGTCTATTGTCTGCTGTTATAAATTGAAGGGAACTTTGTGAAGTGTCTGAAGGCAGAAATACAATGCTCTGAGAAAAAGACAAACTTGGGTGCACAGAAAGGATGTGTAATGGAGATCTTAAAGCCGTATCAGGACAGAGTGTTTTGAGTTCTGTGAGAAAACAATGGCATGAATAAATGAAGAAGTGCTGGAGCTGGGAGTTACGGCTGTGCTGGCATGGTTGTTGGGGCACACTGGCTGAGAGAAGCGATGTGCACAGTGGACTGTCAGACAGCAGATGATAGAAAATCAACAAAAAAAACCCCAACCTCAAATGACATCAGCTCCGAGCAAAATGTGCTTCATGAGCTTGGCAACTTTCATTACCTGTTGGCGATGATCTCTCTTCAGTCACAGGGAGACAGAGGACAAATTAGAAAAAAGAAATCTACTGAGCGCGTTACACGTTTCAGACTTTCAGAGCAATAATTCAGACAGAACCCAGCTTAGGAAAACCCCTTGTCTAGCTGATATTCACACACTGGCTCTCTGCTACTGCTCCTTCCTCTGCCCAGCCGCTTGGAGCCTGTAACTCTAACACGTTAAGACAGCTTCAGCATCTTCCCAGTCAAAAAAGTGCCCGTTTCTTTCCACATGCCATGATATTTGACAGAAATGGGTATTCTAAATGTGCAAATGTAGGAACAAGGAATGCAGCTGAGGGCAGGATACTTTCTAAATATTCACTCATGTTCATCATGAGGTCATGCTGGGTCTGCGTGGATGGATCTCAGATGTCAGGGGCTCTGCGTGGAAAAGTTTTGTGGTGCAAAGAAGTAACTTTGTGATTTAGTTTTGCAAAATCCAGAGTGGTTTTGCTGGGACAGATTTTGTTCCCAGCTCTCCCCCAGGTGTGGAGCTGTCATTTTTGAGGGATGCTTTAAACTTCATGGGCTCTTACACAAAGCCCAGGAATTACTGCCACGCAATTACTTCTCAGGTTAAATCCTGATAAGTCTCAGTCCTTAGAAAGGACCACTGATCACCTGGTCTGACCTTGTCTTCATCACAGGCCATTAAGCCTCACCCCAGTGCCTCTGTATTAAGCTCACAGATATTAGTTAGACCCAAGTGTTACAGCCCTTGAGAAACTCACTTTGTCACAGGAGTGTGAGACATCTGTACAGTCAGGGAGCTGCTGAAATAAGATTTATGCTCCTACCTTTCCTGGGTCTCCCAGGTTTCGCTTCCTCCAAGCAATCAGAGATTCTATCCATTTTCATAGCCCCGACATGTTTTCTTAATTTTTGGTGGAGTTGCTTGCTAGATGGTGAAACTGGCTGCTTCTGTCCTTAGGTCCTTTCCTACCATGGCAACAAGAAGGGCTGGGGGAGCTGATGGTGCTATGTGAGGAAAATCGGGAGAGTGCAGCTATCGCATAAGGTTAGGGTGGGAAAATTAAAATAGGGTGGCTGGAAGTGTGATGCAAATAAAGACTGCCAATGAAAACATTTCTCAGGTGGCTGGTGGAGGTGAATGAAGATGTGTGGAAAAGCAAACTTGAGACAAAAAATATTCCCATGAAAGGTTAAATTCAGGGAATTCAAAATTAAATAAAAAAAAAAAAGAATTTTGGGAGAAACTTAGGGAAATGTGGAGAAAAAAGTGGGTGTAAATGACAGCATGAGGAATTGTTTGAAAGTCAGCATGGATTCACATTAAAAACACAAAATCAAGCGGGTGTGAGAAGCTACATGCTGTCCCCCACCTGCCTGGCCTCCCTCTGCTGTCCCTGGCTCAGGCGTGCACTCCTGGGGCAGCTCCTGCCAGTTCCTTTACCTTCATTATTGATTTACTAATAAATAAGGGAGTGGGGTTTTGCTGCTGCTTTGTGTGCCAGTCAAAGCAGGCTTGCTCTAAATTCAAGCACTGCAAGCTCAGTCTGGCCTTGGGAACTCAAACTTGGTTCTGCTTCCTACTTGCTGCCAGCAATAACATACCCACTGAGAAGCCAGTGGGTGACTGTACTGTAGGCAAGGCAGGTGAGGAGACAGCTAGCTCTGCTGCAGCACCCTGGGCTCTGACCCCAATGCACCCAGCCTGGGATTCTGCCAGGAAACGAAGCACAGTTTTTAACCAGAGTTCCAGGTTTCAGCCATCCCACTGATGCTCTCTCTGCCTCTGCACCAGTCTTCAGTTTCCTATATTTGTGTTGCCAGCCTGTGGTTTGCTCAGTAATTTCAGTCCAGCTTGGAGGCAGAAAATGGCATCAGCCGTACAATCAAAGTAGAATTTGCTGACAGGCTTAGACAAAGTGTCCAGGACCAACCTGAATGTGATGGTACAGGCAGTGTCCAAATCATCACCTTTGCCTTCAACAGTAATTGGCTTGGGCCAATTTCTTCATGTCCTGAAATGCCTGATCTTCCCTGCTTTGTTAGAGACATCCCCTTTAGCTTGTACTAATGATGCTATTAAAAAACATGTTATCTACCAATATAAATGCCCATCTTCCCTGTTAAGAAATGCAGATTTGCAATGCAAACCAGAGAGGAAGTTTTGGAGAGCATTTTCATCTTACATTTTAGGAGATGTTCTGTAGTGGGTTGATTGCTCAGCCACCACCAGGAAACCTCCTTGTCCCAGCCCCCCCATGGCATCAGCTTGGCTTCAATGCGTGTGTCTGTGGTGAAAAAATAATCTGAGATCCTGAGCAGGACACCCAGCCAGCCTCAGGATCTGCATCCTGCAGCATAGACCTCACCAATGCTCCCATCCAGCTGCAGCATGCCGCTGCCTTTTGATGCGAAGGGAGATACGTGGAGGAGAGGAGAAATGGGATTATTTGAAAAATGCCTTTGTGCTTATTCAGATGGCAGATGGACTTGGCTGGTGACTACCAGACGCAGCCATGTTCCCAGCACTGGGTCAGTAGGGACAGCCTGGGCTCCGACAGCCATACGGTGCCTTGCTGAACTTGACATCCACACAGCTGGGCACAGCTGGCACCTCTTAGCCGCTCCATCTGCAGGGCTGGAACTGAACACTGGAGATGAACCAAATGTTGTAGCGTCGCTGACATTAAGGATGCTTCTGCTTCTATATATACAAAAATGGGCGGCAAATATTTTGCTCTTTGTCATGGAGCTGTGCTGCCTTCCTCGGCATCGCCTTCTGTGTCACTAATGAATCCTTGTTTGTTTGTTACTGTTTGATTTTCTTCCCACAGAGGACTGATTTATTAATAGGAAGAAAACAAGCAATAAAGAATCCCTCCAGTTATTTAGCTTAGCTTGACTTCTTACTCTTCTTTGTTAGCTAAATTAAAAACAATCCAGATCTACAGGAACCTTACTTCTAATTTGGAGAGCTGTAATTATTAGGAGCTATATTTACCAAGACACTGTCTGAACTTGTAACCAGATTTTAAATGAGTGCATTATTAAGGTAGGGAATAAAAGAAGATGAATTCGGTTCCACAGTTTAACCCACACTGTGTGGAGCCTCTTTTCCCTTGTCATGCCAAGAAAGTGTTTGTTTACAATTTTTTCATGAGTCGACATTCGCTTTGCATACACTACTGCAAAATATCTAAACACAGCAGACAGCATATCCCTGAGACGTGATGGAGCTGGGGTTCCGTGCACAACACCAAAATTAGCTGTATTTACTACCACAAATTTTGTGTTTTCTGCAAATTCAGGTTTAAACACCTTCTTATTGATCAAGGCTGCTTACACCTTAAGGAGCCTTTTAACCAATAAACAATTTGCAACTAGCAATATTTTTTGCTTATTATTTCAGCCATGAGTTATTTTCCTTCTGTTGGCTGAAAACACATAAACGTTTGGACAAGTTTAGTCTCAGTGTGCTGACACTTTTGCCACATGCTTGAAAACATCTGAGTTATCTCTGTAAAATGTATTTTAGCTTCCTGGCAATACTCAAAAAAAACCTAAACAAATTTGTTTATGTGACTAAAGAGCATTCTAAAATCCTGTGAATCCCCCTTGATACATAACAGGAATTTGAGTTGCCACTGTACTTCTGTGCTGGGTTTAATAAAATTCACATCAAATAGCTGATGGTATGAGCCATTTGAAGTTTGTGCTGGCACTTTGGCTTATATGTGTGTGTGTATACATACCTATCATGCTATTTAATTTCTGATCCAGCATTGTTCCTAGATGAGCCTTGTGAAATGAGCTGAGCTGCAACCTGCACATCTTTGCAGAACGATTAGAGCAGGATCCAAATCCGCCTGTAAATTCAAGTTTCCCTTCATTTCCATCGCTATACGTCTCTGAATGACAGCAAATTCATTCCTGCGCTGGAGACTTGCCAGAAGTTTCTCATCTCGCTGTCTGTGGGCTGCTCGCTCCCGCTCTGGCTCTTTCTTTTTTTTTCCTTTGAGGTTTTTCTGATGCCTATAGAGTGAGCTCAACTCAAAGGTTTGCAGCTTCGCTCTCGTCTGCTATTCTGTAAGAGCCAGCCTGGGTGCCGGTACAGTCAGGAGTAGTGTGTGAACATCGGATTTCTGCCTTGTTTCCCTGCAGGTGACTCAGAAACTTCACAATGCGGCTGGTAATGTATTTAATTTTCTAAATAAATACTTAAGCATTCCTCTCGTGCAGCTTTGTCAGCTTTTGGGTAGACCGGCATTCTTACAACTAATTAAATGAAGAGATGTCGGGAGGTGGCGGATGCCTACTGGGACATGGATGCTGTTTGTTTTACTCTCCAGCCAGAGATGTAGAGGCAGATTTCCTCAAGGAATCTTAGATCAAGCAGCACTTTTTCCTTTAGATAAGGAAGCTTGAACAAATACAGATTAGCAGATGAAATTTCTAATGTGCACAGAGCTGCAGTAAGTTTATTAGTGAAACTGAAATTTAAGGCTGTGTTATGCTGTAGGCTCAGAAAGGAAAGAATCGTCTTCATGTGCTAACAATTTAAAACAGTGTTTGAAAAAGATGCCTGAGGATTCAGAAGGCTCTGCTGAGCAGTGGTCGTGCTGCTGTGGCAGAGTTTCCCTAGGTTTAATTGCCCTTTTCTTTTGCTCTGCAATTATTAGAAAATAACGTGGCTATGGGTTCATGGGGTAACCCTACTGGGCTTTTCAGCTTCAGTATTCAGCAGGCATTTCAGCTCCTCTAAATAGAAGCCTCTGTGTAGTGAGCAGATCAATGTAGGGCTCCTGTAGCCAAGAGTTCAGCTGTTTGTCAACATGTAAAATTTCACAGCTCTCATCGGGTGCAGTACAGGCAGCTTCCTAGATTCTTATGAAGTCATCCAGGAAATGCTGCGGGGACCAATCCTGGCTCTGACAGTGGTCAAAGGACTGAAGTAATTAATCTCAGATTTATTTTTTAATTATTTTTTTTCCATTCCTAGAACAGTAATTGTAATCAGCAGAGATTTAGTTTGGAGGGGCTACTTGTCTGTATTTAGCATCAGAGCTCCTTTAAGAGCAAATTCTGCCTGTTTTCCTTCAGCAAGACTTCCCGCAAGACTAGCTTACACAGTCTGTTATCTTTACACCTGATGATAAACTGTACATCATCTTAGTATAGTGCAGAAATAGCCCACGAGGCTTTTTCATTTTCTTCTGCTTACAAACAGACAGCTTAAATGTTTTATGCCTCATTACAGAGCTATCCATCAGAAAGCAATGTATTGAAATGACTATATGTAAACACCACAGGGTAAAAAATAAAACTAGGGGCTATTAACTCTGGAGAGATAGAACAGATTAACCTGCTTCTGAGACAACATTTGAAGGTAAAGCTAATTGTGAGTGGTAGCTCAGACATCTCATGGTGAGGGTTTTTATGCAGCAGGTGAGGATACATCCTGCACAGGGAATTCTTCACCACGTAGCATCCGCTGCTTTTCTTAATTCAGTGGGAAAGGAGGAGGAGGTTTAACATGTTGATATTGATATATCTGACATGACATAGAAGATATGGCTCTTAGTTCTAGTGTGGGTGGATGTAAATAAGCAAATATTGAATTATCATTTCTACAAAGCTAAAATTAATCTGAGCTTTTCTGTTTTCCAGGACAACTTGTCAGACAATGTAAACTAATTTGCTAAATTGCACAGGAAAAAGGAATGCATTAGGAATATCGAATTTACCTAGAGCTGGATGTATTTTGATTCCCTTTATTGCCTGTTTCAAGTTTTTTTCAGCTTTCCAATAGGCTAGAGAAATTGTATAGGTAGTCTTACAAACAAAAGAAATACATAAAGGATTTACCTTAGTAGTAGAGTGCTAGGATTCACTTAATGTTCACAGTGTAGCACTGTAAAGCCTTGTGCCTTATGTCAAATTATTTTCTTACTTGCTTGCACTATGCATACAAAGTACAGATACTGTATGAAACCTTCACTTGCTTTAAATCTCTGGCCTCTTAAAACTCTGACTGTGTTACTTGAGGGTCCTTACTTTTGCAGGTTCTTACTTTTGCAGTTTGTGGACTTGTGTAATCTCAGTAAAACCAAGAAGGCTATTTATGTGCCTAAGGGCTAGATCATCTGTTATGTTTAAAAGCTTGAAATACGAAAATTAGATCGAATGCAAGGAAAATGTTTGCATTTACAGTAATTTCCCTGGATTTTCCTAAAGAAAATACAGTAATAAATGACATAGTTTGTTAGTATGCTCTGTGAAGGTGAAATCTTATTATTTCAGAATGCCTGTAACTGTTATACAGACTTGTAGCTGTATGTAAGCTTTACAGTAAAACCAATACTTAGCAATTTTTATATCTGAAAAGCTTGCATTGTCACATCTCAGAGCATTCAAAAGGCAGTAATTCAGGTAGAAGTATTCAGGATAGAAGTGTAGACTCCAGATTTTGTCCCATGTCGCTATGCTGTCCACTGAGCAACAGGGGCAACTGAGTTCAGATACACTCCTCTACAACAGGTTGGATGAGTAAATACAACATGCAAAATCACCTGCAGCAACACCAGAGGTAACATAAAAATTTCTAATGAAACAATGATGATGTAGGGAGTTTAATTAGAGTTTGGTCACAAGATAGATGAAGTCAGCTCTGCTCTCCCTGGATTTGACAGAAGCTAGACGTGGAGATAGTTTCATTTAGCAAGGTCAGATCCATTCAATAGTATATAATGTGGTTTTGAGGAAAAACAATGCTGGGAAAATATCTACCAGGCAAGAGTAATAATCAAGTCTCTTCCTCAGCATCTCTATAGGAACAAGAGAGTCAATTGAACTTTGACAATACTTCATTTAACGGTATGTCAAAGAAGTGAAGATAAACGTGGCCTAAAATTGTCCTTAGGAAAACTGTGAATGATGATAAGCGAGTGTTGGTAGAACCAGGCTAACATGGTTTGTAGGCACTGAAATGGGCCATTAAATTGGACTAGATGACCCAGACTGAGCTCTTGGGAAGCAAAGTGGAGAGAAGCTCCCAGCCCGTAAGACTGGGTGCATTTCCCATGCAGTTTGCATGATGGATGTAAAAATACCTTGAAGCAAGAGGCTTCAAAGTGGAGGCAGCCACCTTTGGAGATGGCATTTGACCCCTAGCATTGACTGTAACAATGCACCTCAGTTGTGGTCAGCTCTCCTGCTGGCCATGACGTCTCAGAGGAGCTGGCTCCTGGGAAGATGCTAAAAGTGAAGTACACGTAATTTAGCTAAACAGGAAAGGATTTGGAATATAAACCACTCAGCAGTCTGAAACTTTGTAGTTTTCAAGGAAGAGGATTGAAAGGAGGAATGATTTATTGTGGTAGGAAGAGATGTAATGAATAAGATGATGAAGGCATAGTTATGCTGAATATAGGAAAATTTTCCTGTTGTATGGTCTTTTTTATAGTATGCAAAATAACCTCTACAGGGAGCCAAGTGAAATTTTACTACTTAAGCACTGAAAAAGAGCTGTGACAAGCTCTGTGCCCAAATGAATATGGCACATATTGGATCAGGCAACTGGATTCATTTAAAAAAAATCTCTATTACCATTCTGTGGCAAAAGAAATTTGTAGTAAAACTTGAAGTTATTTTCAGAATTCAATGAGGTGTTTAAATAGGACTATTAAATTGTAAGTGTTTAAAACACCTATAAAATATAGGTGCTCAACAGGACTATTAAACACAAAGTGTAGCTGAGGTGCATTTCCACATCAGCAGCACCGTTCAACCTTTCTGGCAAGAAATTAGAACAATAAAACTAGCAGAACATGGTAAACTTTTCCAATAATTCTTGCACAGGACTGAGCATATTGTATCTGATGCTCTGTGCTAGCCAGCTGGATGTGGAGATTGGTGTAATCAACCCACCATGCCCAATTTTAACTGACATATCTGAAAACAGCTAAGCTACTTAAATGCAAAGGCATTTGCAGGAAAGTGCTCCCAAGCCTTTTGCCTCTCTGAGGGGTGGCAGCACGGTTGCCAGTCACTTTATAGAATTACCCAAAAGTATTTGTAAAACCACTTTGTAGTATTCATGGCAGCATGAATCCACTGCTACCTCCAGCAAGAGATTTTGCTGAACTTTCTGTGTCCAAAGCTCCCCTTCCTGGGCAAAGAGCGGAGGAACAGGAAGAAATTAAATGTGTTGGTGGTCTCCGAGCACATTCCCCTGCCAGGAGGTTTAGTGTGTACAGTGATTCTGAGGTTTTATGAAACACTCTCATCTTAATGCATTGAGTACTACCTCAGCACATCGAGCTGAAACCAAGGGAGGCTTCTACTGCAGTGTTTTGGTTGTAATTACTCTTATTGCTGCACCTGAAATACCTGTAATTAGCCTCAGCCTGGCTGGCTGAGAGTGCAGGAAGCTAATTACTCAGGTGCCAGTGTCTTCACTAGCGGGGTAGGAGTTAGTGCTGTTCCTTTTCCTGCTTGGCCCCTTGGGTAAGAGCCAGTATCTTCTGGAACTGGGAGTGGACAGGTTTGCCTTTCCATTGCCAGATGGTAGAGCTGTCATCTACCTTCTGTTTTACTGTAGTACTTGTGTAGTGGTGGGGAGAAACAGGTAAGAGTGTTATTCCTCTTCTTGGTAAGGCTGGGAATATGAGTGCTGTGCCTGCTTGCAGGAGAGAGATCTCCTGTGGTTATTTATCTTTCTTTCACATTTGCACCTTAAAACCAGAATATTAAAGCATGTCACAGGAGGAAAAATGTGTAACTTGCTATATAGCAGTAACCTGCGGACCCTGGAGAGAGACGGCTGCTTTTTATGACACTGTCCTAGCTGGGTCTGGTCTGCTGCTGCATTCATCCTATGTCTCTCTGGAAAGCGGCCTTTCTCCCTAGGTGGTGGTGAGGTGGGAATGGGAAAGTCTGTTGAAATACTCTTGGGCAGAACCTGCTTTTCTGAGCAAGTAGCTTACAACCTTGTTGTCTATGGAAAGCTTCTGTGACTCCAGGCACTGGATTCTGTGACTGTGACCTAAAGCTGAGTTACCTCCACAGGCCCTATAGCGTAGTGCCTTTTTTTATTAGATGTCAGTAGGATGTTCCTGGCCTAGCCTCAGTTGCGTTACTACTGCCAAATGTAATGGCTGTGTTTGATCAGATTTTTACACAGGGGAGTGGACAGTACTTTGTGATGTTCACATGGTTTGTTTGTCTCCCTGAAGAGCACAATGTAATATTTTCTTTGGGGATAGATATTTGATAAGGTCCAGATTTGAGAGAAAGCAGTTTCCCTGATCACAAACAGAGGAGGAGGTGGGGTGTGTGTATGCTAATTATAAAATGCCCTTTGCTCTTAATAGTACCAAATGCAAGGAAGCTATTCTGTTGGTGTGTGCTGATGCTGGAAATGTGGCTCTGGTCCATGCTCTCTATCTGCTACACCCTCACAAACGGGTGCAGCCAGGGCTTCTGGGCATAGATGGGATCAAGAAAGATCCCTCTTCCAGTCCTTCCCTGTGGAGCAAGACCTGCAAGCAATGGTCTGTGATCAGATCTGGGAGGGACCAGTGGTTTAGCGAAGGAAGGGGCAAAAAACTTCTGCCTCTTTGTCTGGAAGCTATGCAGCATTTTGATACCTGAGAGATCACAATAACTGTTTGGTACTGTTATAGTGGAAGATCTGTGGTACTGCTGTTTCCAAACTGTGGGTGAAGTTGAAATGTTCTGATATTTTTACAGAAGGCAGTGTTACAGATGGGTGAGATAGCTTGCAGATATGAACCATCACCTATAAACCATGATCCTGACAAATCTTTAATGTGGAATGAGCTCTGAATAGAAAGTTCACAGTGGTTAAAGGTGGCTTCACACATGCATGGGTTGTTGGCCATGCCAGACCCTCCAATTGGAGGGAAGGGAATCGGGTGGTGGCAGCATTGTGGTGTCCTTCATGTCCTTGTTATACCATCCAGCAGTGTCATGCTCTAGGCTGTGGTCATCTTGCTTTGTGTATCTACAGGATGAGCTTTATCTCTCATCTTGTGTCTTTCATTGCCGTCTGGTGTTTGCTGTCTTGGCGCTGAAGATGGCTCCTGAGTCTGGGAGCTTGGCTGGTGTTTGCTGCAGCATCAGCTGGTGTTAATGAAAGATTAGATCTGCCCACAAACCTGCTCTCTCCCACAAGACAGAAAACAACATTTAGAAGTTGGAACAGGTGATTTTGTTCCATCTGCAGTTTCAGGGCACAATATTTTTAATTTGCTGTACTAAAGATAGGCTGGGCAATGCAATGCCTTGTGGCAGAGTTGCAAGGGTTAGCTGCAGCCAGTTTAATTGCAGATAAACTAATATGGTTTGCAAGCTACCCCACAGTAGCATTTGAGTGAGATGTGATATGGTATAGCATTGTAAAGCTTGATATTAATTTTTAATAGTCTTTGGATACCCTTTGGAAGGATGCCCTCCATAGAATATTAGTCCCTGACCTTCAAAGCTCCAGCTTTCCTGCTGGATAAATTGTACAGTAGCAAATATCTATTTCCAAGGGCTTGCAGTCAACTTCTACTTGTTTGAAAGAAAGTAGCCATGTGTCTCCTTTGCAAAGGCATGTCTGGTTGCAACTGCTCAGGATAACAGAAGCTTTTGTTTATAGAAAATATAAGTTGTTCCTTGACTGAAAGGAGTGTTTTGAGAAGCTCCTAAGGAAAAGGTAAATCAATTTGCTAGAAACTAAAAGATACCCTTTTTTAATCCTTTTTTTTTTCTTTTTTTTCTTTTTTTTATTTTTTTTTTTAAGATGAAGGCCTAACAGACCGCTTTGTAGGCTTTTCTGTACTACCTCTGTTTAAGGAGCAGAAACATCTTTATACAATGCTAGAAAACATAAAAAAATGCTGTTTCCTACCCTTTACAACTCTACTCACTCTGAGAATGATCAGAAATGAGGAAAATCCTTTTGGCATGACGTTCTCTCCTTCCCCTCCCCCTCCTCCTTGCACAAGTCGTATCATACATTCATCCCTGTTAGTGAGTCCTAACTCTGGTGTGTTAATGTAGTGCATCTTGTTTATTCTTGATAAGCATGAAACAAATTAGGGCATGTTAACATCTACTGCAGTCCTGCCTCAGATTGTCTCTTGGCAGATATCCTCTCATCAATTTCTGCAGCGCCGGAGGTAGCTGAGCTTGATCTTTCTTTTGCCATTCCGGGCATAATCCCAGAAACATTAGGTTTGGAAATCTTTCAGGAAAAATGGCTGGTGATTATGCTTGCTGCCTGCCAACATGTCCCTTGCCAGGAAGCGGTAGGAATAATGGCCACACCTCAACAAATGGCCTAACGAGCTGAATTCACATCCATTTGGAAACAGGTTATGAGTGCAAAGCAAAAGCATCAGCTTTTATTTCCTTTTGGACCCTTCTTAATATTCTGCTTTCCTGTTTTTAGTAGACTAGTTTTGAATAAGCAACTACTTCTCTGTTGATACTCGGATATCAGTCAGACACTGGTGTTGTATGAGGAGCTCAGGGGCTGGTGGTGGATGACATTTGCTAGTTCCTCAGCTGACCCATCTCTACTGGTATGATGTCATGTGGCCAACAGCCCATCTTGTGAAATGTAAGGTACTGCAGGCTTTCATACTTAATCCAGGAAAGCACGAAGAAAAAAATACGTTGAATGCAAGCTCAAGGAATATGGAGGTTAACAGGGCACTACAACCTGTAAAACAGTGGAGGACAACCAGTGATGTTCTTGGTGTGCTATTCCCATCACTGACCTATTGGTACCCACTGCTGACAGGAGTGGGTCATGGTGGATGTGCCTTTGTCACCAGCTGTAGGATTCTTCTTCTTTCTGTTTTCATATCCTTCTCAGGGATGAAGCTGCAGCTGCAAAGGTCGCCAGATGTCAAATGCTTCAAGTCACTGTTGTTATCCTTGGAAGAAAATTGCATCACTTAAGCTAATTACCAAATAGCATTTTTCTTCTGAAAAATTACATACCTGTGCTCTCTAGGAACACAGAGTGCACAGCTTTGAAAGCAAAGTCATTCCGAAGTCTTTTTGAGTGATGTAATTTAGTTAACCTACTTCCTAAAGCACAATTAAGCATAGCTAAATAATGGCTATACAGGAATGACCTTTCCTCAAAAAACTCTAGTCCTTGTGCAAATGGTATTTCACTAAGAAGGTTTGCAGAGCAGCTAGCATCCAGTTAGTGCTCGAGGAGTTACCAGTCATTCCCTGGGAGGGTGCGCTTGTCCCTGCTCTTGATTTCATCTTGTCTCCAGAAGGGTTAGCAGGTGTGAGCTGCTGGCCAAAGCATCCTCCCTCCAATTTATCAGCTTAATGGAAAGCAATGGAATTAAAACCTTTGGGACAGAGTTCGAAGGTGTGGGGAAGCAGAGGTGTTTGGGGGTTTTGCCTGGTCTGTAGCTACACTGCTGGAAGTGGTGACAAGCACAGCACCTTCTAGGTTTTGTGGGTTGTGTTGGTTTTGTTGCTTTTCTATCCCTTCCCATAAGAGCTGTATTGTTGCCCCTTTTTATGTTCCCAGCAGTTCATATCTTGCTCTGGATAAATTCTTGCGTAAGCCTGGATGTTAACAGCAGTGGTACAACCCAGCAAAGGTTTTTTCTTGTTCCTGAGCACTTTCAAGGTATTTTAAAGCCAGATGCAAATTTTTTAATTTATCCCTTTCTTTCCTGTGACCCTGCGTGTTAGAACACCCTTTAGTAACAAAATTCATCAGTAGAAGTGAACAGGTTTGGAAACGCTGTAGTCAAAAATGTGACCTCAGCTCTTATTTCTCAAGCCAGTAGATGTCTCTGAGTCTCTGGTGTGAATCCCAAAGGCAGGCTTTAGTGTAGCGTTATACCATCAAAAATGTACTGAAAGAGCAAAACCTGAAGAGGGAAGATTGGCTAAAATCACACTTTGCAGATTTGCAGAGGTTTTTGCATCAGATCTGCTGGCAGGGTTGGATAAGATATTGATGCATCAGTATTAAGAAGAGCTTGCTGTTTGTTTTCCAGCTCCATGTTTCACAGAAATATTCTTGCTTCACATTTTTAATGAAAAAATATATTTCTGGTTGTCTGTGTTTGCAGAGGATAGCTTACAAATGTGAAGCCCAAAGGCTCAAAAACCCAGAGGCAAATAAAAGACCAATATTTACAGTTTTTTAGAGTAACTCTTTTTTAATTGAGTTTCATGACATTTGGTGTTTTGGTTTATGGATTTTGAATGGTAAAATAGTGGTTTTGAAGTATCTTGCAAATTGCTAACACTATCAGATTCTGTAAGTTAATCATAAATGGTATAAATTGCCATGTGAAAAACATTATTTTAAAAAAGAAATATAACTATATTTTATGAATCCTGTTTTGAGAGATTTTCTCACATCTCATAAATTCCTTGGAAATTATTTAAGCAAAGAAGAAATAAAGTAAAATTGAAATCTTTACTGTTATCTTTCTCCCCCCTTTTTATCTCCTTCCCATTCCAAGTCCTTCATGCAGTGACTGAGTATAGCATTGTCCTTTTTTGTAAGATGTAATAGACGGTAGGCTTATTTTTAACTATATTGTTATAGTCAATACTGGTCAGATGGTCAGGCTATATTGTCTGACTATCCAGGTCTACCAGCCATTATGTGTGTTGTACTGGCAATGTGCAGCCTTGAGGGGGAGGGGGAACCCTCTCTAGTCTTATTTTCCATTCATTATTTTTAAAAAGAGCCATCTTCTATTGAGGTTACGGGCTCAGAGCACTGCTCTGGCCATCATGAAGAAGTGCTCCCACTGCAGCAGTACCCTGGATCCTAAGAGGTGATGGCTGGGGCAGGTGACATCCTCTTTGGTGTAATAATCCAGCTCATAGTTCAGAAGCTTAGATGGGCATACATCTTTCTGTGGTAACCTGTACATTGTGTTGTCCCTTCTCCCTATATATCTAGCCGTTAGCATACTGCTGAGCTGTATCTTCTCCTGACAAGGAGCTTCTAAACTCAGAGCCTGTTGTGTGAGAGCATTTCTTATGGTCATTTTTTATTTGCTGCTTATTTTCCAAGGAATGCTAATACCCAGTACCGAAAACTGCTGACCTAAAGTCCCAGCAATGAGATGGAGGGTTTATGGGGAACTGCTTCTCTCCATCCTTTTTCTGATCAGAGAAGCTCCAACATGTTCCATGGGGATGAACTTACTTCATAGCCTGGCCAGTCTGGTAGCTTGTCTACAGGCTCCTGTTTCTCAGTGAAGGAACGTAGGTCTAATACTCTGGTGCCATTAGGTTTGCATGTAAATCTATAGACTCCAGTATCTGTTGAGTTTCACTCGTTAATGGTAAGTTTAATCTGCCCTCAATTTTATCAAACTTCAGCGTTCTTTATGGTCTTTGTTAGGTTTGACCGAATGCTATTCAGTCAATCCTGCAAATCTTTCACCCTTGCTGCTCATCTGGTTTTCTATATCAATAATAAAAGTAATGCTATGAAGCTCTGTTAAGCTCTTTTCAAGATGTGAAAGTTTTGCTTGCCTTATTCCTGAATGCTGCACATAAAAATTCTGATACTCAATCAGGGAATTCATTTGCATGCTATGTATACCTTGGCTATCCCTCAACTACTGCCATTTTGTCCCTGTTTCAGAATATTATGTACATTAATTAAAAACAGTTAAATAATATTTGTTGAAGTTTGTTTATAAAACCCAGTGTAAACCAGCTGCTTTCAGAAATACATAGACACTTCATATGAGTTTCCTATCAATGCTTTAAACAGCTTTAATTAACCTTTTAAAAGTATTGAAAATGTTTTACATGCTCATAACTGAATAAATAAGCAGTTCTTTAAGCAAGACTTTGTTTAAGACAGCCTTGTGCATCTCCCATAGAAACACATGGTTGAGGTCTGAGAGTCATTTTAGGTGATTCTGCATTTGTGCTTTGTGGCAAATAGTCTTAGTTCAGGTAAAGGTTACTGGATTTTAGGCATATCTGAAATAATTTATTTTCCTTGAGCAAAGGCTCATTGTAAAAAGGTAATTTGGTACCAGCAGTGCTCCTAGGTGGGCAACTTCTGATTGATATGGAAGTAAAACTGGCAAAGCAATACTGTTTTCTACCTTAGGAAGCATTCCCCCTGCCGTTCTCTTATCATTCTGGACGAGGCTGCTCTTGCTGGCTCTTGCTGCATAAACTGAAATGCTCAAAACCCTTAATATTGCTGACCTTATGGTGTCTGCATCTGTACTGAACTTAAATGCTTTACTTGCTAGAGTTGATGCAGGGCTTTGCTTCACATGGGAAATGTGTGTTGTCATTGCTGTCCAGTCCACACATTGCTCATCTGAATTTCATGTATGTGCATGTGAAACACAAGATGGTGAAATCACCATCTATTCACCATGTAAGAGGGAGCAGGGGAAAAAAAAATCCTCAAAACTCAGATGAGCAACAGAAACCCAAAGGTTTGTTCTCTCTGTTCTCACTGAAAGTAATGTTCTCATTAGCAGTAATGCTGATTTTTCCTGTTGACCTTACCAGGAACAGGCTGAGACAAATACTGAGAGCATTTAAAATTCCCTTCTGTATAGTTAAAAAAAATTAAGAAAAATCTTGACATCATAAAAGAAGTGTATGAGTTTTGGTCTTAGAATTTCAGTTTTACTATGAAAATTATTATGAATCAAACAGCTAAGTTACCTTTTTACATTCTGAGACACATATACCAACATGGGATGAGTCTGGCATGTCGTACCTGATTTCATACCACCAAGAAGAGGTAGAAAGTGCTTTGTGAAGCTGGGCTTGTCTCTCAAATATAAAGCCTTACTGGTTTTGTAGATTGAGTGGGATTTCGCCCTTTAAGTTCTGCAGGTGATTTTTCAAATGTAATCCAAATATGTAGTTCAAAATATTCCTCTTCTGTTTTACCTTTTTGGGTGTGGTCTCACCCAAGCCTGGCTGGGTGAGAAAAGGATCTTTCTTGTGCCTACCTCTGGAGTTAGTGGGCACCTTTTGGAGCCCTTGGATTGGGAAAGGCTTTCAGGCAGTCCATTTGTGCATCTGTTATTTCTGTGGTCTCCCCACCTTGTTCACCACTTTTGCCTGGGAGAGAGCAGTGTGACTTCAGTAATTTTTTCTGTTTATTTTTGTTCTCTTGCCTTGGATGAAAATTGCTGGGGAGAGCAAATGCTGTCTTCAAGACCCTGTTTCAACTATGCGGTGAGGGTGGATGCGCTTTGGGCACTACTGAAACAATTACATTTTTGTTATCTTTTGCCTTTTTTTAATGCTTTATTTTAAATCCACAACCAAAGATCCTTGAGACTATAACTCCCTACTCTATAGGAACCTAGAAAATGCAGCATTCAGTTTTTCCAAGTTAGTCCTTAGCTAGGTGTCTAAATTTTATGGTAATATTTAGTCTACCTTCTTGTTTTTCCTCTCCCCAAAGCAGCCTGAGCTCTAGCCCCTCTCTCCTTCTTTCTACGGGGAATGCAGGATGCAACCCAACAAAGCCAGCAGTGATTGACAGGGCATTTTCCATTGAACAGCAATAACCACTACAGCTGTTGTAGTGGTTATTGATCTGAAATCTGGGCAGCCGCATGATTGCTTTGAAATTGTGATGGAAAATGTTCCCTCGCAAAGGAAGAGATGCAAAAGCTGGTTGGAGACACCGGTGGCTTTAGGCTCAGCAGAGAGCCAAAGGGTGTACATGTGTCTGTAAGCCACTTCCAAGTCAATTTTTTGGTAAGCTTTTCAGTGACCTACTAAATCTGTATCAAACTCCTCATCACAATGGTCTCACAGAAATGAGATCTAGTTATATATAAAGATAAAGATCTAAACTGGATAAAATTAAACCACAGTGTTAAAACCAAAATGTGTCTTGAGCAAAATGATAGATCTTGTATTATCCATTTAAAAACAGTGCTGCTAATCGGAAAAGATTCTCAGTGGAGGTCTTAGTTAAGTGCGGTATCACAGGAAGCATGTGGACTTAAAATGCAACTAATTTTAATATGATCATGACTTTAGGCAAACTTGTCTTTTCATGAAGTCTGAAAGCAAGGTAACATCATCTCTTCCTTAGTATAAAGAACACCAGCAAATTAATGTCACTGAAGCAAAGAATTTAATGTCTGTTCTGCAAATTAAAAGCTACTTTCTCCTTAGTTTTATGATTTAAAGTAATGTTCCTGAGTGAAGTGTTGTAATTAAAAGTAAAACTGAGGCCTGAGGATGATGGATGTGACTCGTGGGTCTTGCAGGCTGGAAAGTCTGTGTCATTTTTCCCCAGCAGAAGGTAGATGGGAGATTCATTATCAGGACAGCAAACGCATTCAAGCAGGGGTGGGAGAAGCAATTACATGGAGACCTGTCACTATGAGAAGCCTGTGAATATTCTTACGCAAATTTTAATTTAAAATATTGGTTTAATTGTCTGTTGGGGAACTTCATGTTCACTTCATAAGCAAAGCAATGATTTCGGTGATGGATGTGCCCCATCAGACTGGGAGGTGTTCTCAGTGTGAAGATGAAGTGGTCGAAGACACTGAGTACTAGTGGTGCCTGTCACAATCCTAAAAATAAGAGCATTAAGTAATTTAGCATCTTATATTTATGATTGAGTATAACTTATCCAGTGATCTCTGACGGTGTAAATTGTATTGCACTAGGGGAGCTCAAACCAGTGGGCAAGATTAATGATCATATAATGAGAAGTTTGAAAACGTTTTCTTCATACAGAAATTGAGGCATTAATTTAGACATAAAAGGCATAAATGTTTGAAGACATTGGCTTGCTACAAGTGATAATGTATAATAACAGCACTTTTCAAGTTTATTACTGTTTTCAGTATCACAGATGGCTGTAAATTGTAGGGCTCTCTTCTATTGTGTCTTTCCCCTCTGCCAAATTAACAAAAGAATGTTAAATCTTGGCTAGCCTTAATACAGTGCATATGTTAACGATGGAAATTGCTTCATTGTGCTGCTAAATTGATGGAAGCAAGACAAGATGTGGGGAAATGTGTGTGTTTTAGTTGGTACTGGGTATTATTTTGGGATTCAGACTTATGTTCTGCTCATAGTGGGGCTCTCTGGAAGACGAAATTTGCATTTCATGTTTGTTTTGAGCGCTTTCGTGTTTCAGTTGCTACCGGGTGTATTTCAGGACAGAAATGTTCAGTATAAACTGGAGCTCTCTAGAAGGTAAGTAACTTCATATTTGGCAGTAGGTTTCTGTTTTGAGTGATTGTATCCCAACTGGCCATGCAGACATGCATTTCTGATCAATGTGCTGCTTTGAATTACAAAGAGGCAATTGCCCTGATCTCAGCCTGGTTTCTGGTGACTAAAAGGCAGACTATGAACAAGTGCTGAAGATAAAGCAGGGCTATAGCAAGAGCTAGGTTATAGCTGGCCAAGACCTATGTCACTTGTTGCATATTTTGGAAAATGTGTAGGTGAGAGAAGGGACTGCAGACAGATGAAGAGCATTATCCTAGCTAATGGATTTGAATGTTGGGGGTGGGGGAGGAGGGATAGGGGGGTGGAATCTTGTCCTCTGGGCTTTTCTCAATGACAGCATTTGGGTGGGGGGCATTCAGGTCATGTTTCAGAGATCCTGCTGTGATCTTTGCTCTTCTGGATGCTCAGCTGGTGACCTCAGCTTAGGGTCTGAGAAGTCACAGGTATAGCTAAAATCTAGAATTAAATCCAAGTATTTGCCAGTTCTACCTCCCTGCTCCCCACTCCAGACTGTGTACACAAAATGAAGGAAAAGCTTTGTCTTGGTCCCTCTCTGCTCTGATTCACTCTACAAAATGGAAATTGCTTCCATTTCTTTCCCACACTGGATAATGAAATACCCTGATGAAATTGTGATGAGTACACATATAAGACAGGCCAGAAAGAAAAATAGCAATGTAGGCCACGGTTTGAAATGTATGTGCAAAGATGTTGGTTACTTTACCGAACAGAGGAGAAAGCAAGCTGTATAGAATAGAATACTATTTATAGAATAAAACAGCTTTTTGTGGGATAATTTTAACTTTGATGGACCCCATCCTATGGAATAGAAAGGAGGTGGGATACAGTTGAGTTGCTAGAAAAAGTATCAGGAATGCGGGAGGGGGCTGAGTGTTTGAGTTAGGCTACTTTAATTCTGGCATTTAATTTAGCATTTAATTCTGACAACACAAATGCTGACGTTTAGTGTGACATCATTTTTTTTGCTATACATGTAAGATAAAAGACTTTTCTGCTCATCCTGGCTTTACAGGCAGGCATGAGAGTGGTATCTTTCAAAGTCTTAATCTACTCTGGACTTTATTGACAAGGTCAAGAAAGCATTGATCTAACAGATTTTTGTGGTCACCATAACTTTCAATTCTTGCTCTTAGTAGTGTCTCCATCAATTTGCAAAGAAGTTGAGAAATTATTATATATCCATATACAGAATGAACTTTTGTAGGGACCACTGTATGACATGGAAGTCTTCCCTTGTTAAAGCAGTAGAAAAAATGGATATTCATGTTTTCATATGAATAGACCTGTCTCTGCTATTGTAGAATGTTTCCTACTCTTACCTACTCATGGTTTAATGAAAGCAGACTGATGTGAAAGCACAGCCCCTTTGCTCTGCACTGGTTTAATATCACTTTTGTGAGGCTTAAGTTGCTCTTACTGAAAGGCTTAAATCATGTGCTTAGTGCTTCCTTTCTGCTCATTTTAGGCTCAGTGGGCATAATTGCCTTGCCTTTGTCTGCAATTTCTTGGAGAGTCAGCAACTGGGTTTTCTTGGAGCCAGTTGTCTTTATTGTTCAACAAAGCGTAACTCCGGTTTTATTCTGCTTTTAAGCCATTCTGTAATGCTGTAAGCACTGTGTCACAGGGAAGCATGGGGAGAGATGGAAAGACTCCAGGATCTTCTTGTTGTATTGACTTGCTGATCGTGTCAACATTTTCATATCTGTGGCCATATGTGTAGGTACAGGTACATTGCGCAAGCCTGAATAAATATGTTGGTCTTGGTACAAATTCCCCTTCAAACCCCATTTGGAGTGCGAATGTGATGATAGCCTTAAGATCCCAGTGGCTCTCTGAGATTTTCCTTAGTGTTTATTTTGAGCTGTAATGATATAGTTTGCCAAATAAAAACCAATGGACTAATCAAAACTTGATATAAATAGGCTTAAATGATAAAATATTTTCAGGGAAGTATGTTACATTTTCTCAGAAGTTAATATTAAATAAATGTTGAAACTAAAAATATTAAAACTCTTCTTTTTATTAAAGAATTGGACGCATACTTTGTGTAGGAATGGTAAGGAAAAATATATTCACTGATAGTGTATTGATTTCAGCCTGTTTGGAACACAACCTCCTTTGCATTTTTCCCTGTGAGAAAATCCAAATATGTAACCAGAAGCTCACCTTGACCTTCTTGCTCCAGAGTAGCCGTCCAGCCAAGTATACTAATGGAGTTCACTTTAAGACAGTGATGTTGCTGTTTGGAGCACACTCAGATATGAATTATAGCCATGAAGAAATCTTTTTCTGACTCAGCTTTTCCACCTGCAGAGCTGCTCCGTGCAATCACTGAGCTTGCAGCCCAGCATGGCCCTCCAGGGCCACTTGCGATCCATCACCATGCACAGGCACTACTGAGACCTCATTGCGAGCATCACAGGGAGCTGTAGGAAAAACCCACAGTGTGTTGTGATATAATTTATGCTAGTAAGCAGATTTAAATTATGTAAATTACTGTCTGCACTGAATCTGCCATCTGGAAAAAGTTATGCATACAAAAATCTGTTTGGGCAATGTGAGGGACAGAGTATCATTGAAAAGGGAGAAGGGTTGATGGAATAAAACCAACCTGCTCTAAGAAAATTTATTCACCTGCTACAGTCCAGTGGTAAAGCTATTCTTCTGTAATAGCCCGTTTAATTTAGTAGGACTGTAACAATTGTTTAAAGCTACTTGGGAGTTTGAAGGCTTCCTTGTTATCTGGACCAAATAAAATGCAGGTTAGGATGCAAAGAAGGAGCAGGAAGGAAAGCTGGTATATCCAGAGCCGCAGGAGTGCAGGGGCCAGTCAGCAATGTGCGGGTAGGCGCAGAAGTGATGACATCTGGCTGGAAAATTGTTGGGCAAAAGATAGGTTCTGCAGCCATCCTACATGTAACGTTTCTTGCAGTAAATGAGCACTAAATGGGTAAAAGGTTACAGCATTTAGTGCCTCCCTAGCATGTTAGCTGTCCCCATGTCTCTTTTGTCAGAGCAGACTTGTCTGGTTTCTTCTTCCCAAAGGAGGAGCTCCCCCCATGAGCTGGAGGATCATACATCTTGGAGTTGTACCACCTAATGATGAGTGTTTTCTGGGCAATATGTCCCTTTATGAGCAGGTATTGTCTTGTCTTTTGTTCCAAAGAGGTCCCAAGGCAAGAACTCTGCAGAGCATGTTACAGAAATTGGTGCTGACAAGGGGATAAGGACTTGTAAGACTGCCTAGAAAGGCAGAGTTTTGTTCTTCACATGCTCACAAATACTAAAGCCTTTTGGCTTTTCAACAAATGCACTTATATGTTTCAACTCAGCTACTTTTGTGTGCCTCCAGTTTAAGGAAGCAGCAGGCTCTCGGTGATGTGTCATTCATTACAGGAGCAGCACAGTATGCGTATTAGTAATATTCTGTAAAGCGGAGCAGTAATTACAGAAAGCTTTGTCAAATTTTATTATCTGTTACTACAAAGTATTGTGTGCACTATTACAGGATCTTATAGAGAAACCTTACTGACTGCATGCCTATTAACTCAGAAAGCACAGCATTTAATTTAGAAAAAAATAACAGTTGGAAATTGTCAATGATGCTCCCATAAAAAGTACACAAGCTTCTGCTGCAATGTAGAAGGGAAACAAATGGTTCCCATTTAGACTTGGCGTACTGTAACCCTACAGAGCTGACTTACCATGATAAACTACTCTCACTGAATTGTATTCCCACAAGCCATTACTATAGGCTATTTAAAAGCGTAACACGATCTCATGTATTTATAATTATTTGTGAGATGAACAGATAAACACTTCACAGTGCCTTTTTTTTTTTTCTGCTCACTATTCTCCTAACTTGCAAAGCAGCCTAGTGCCTTGCCTGTTTCTACTGCTATTTATTAAACTGCTCTTTAATGAAATGGGTCAGCAATATTGTGAGACACAGCTTTTACCTTAGACTGAAAAGTCTGTATTAATAGCTTTATAGAGTGGGTTGCTGGACAGTGTGGAGGAGCAGCATCATTTTCAGAGACAATGCTGGTTAAATTGAAGATTACAGAGCTCTGAAGAGAAGAGCCTCTGCAGCTTGGTGTTTTTGCAGGTTTGTGTTTCACAGTATGCGCTCACCTCTTTGAGAATTCGGTTGTACATTACTGAACTAATGGACTGGAAAAGTTGGTCTTTCTTTTGAGACAAGCTAAGTGTGGCAAGCTTTGAAGAGATTATCAGTAAAGCCTGTTGTGGCAGGGATAATGAGTGAGGAAACACATCAGCCCCATGCTGCATGCTGCGAGTCACTCCCACCTCCTCAAAGAGTCAGGGCAAACCATAGCTGGTCAGTGGGAGTTGTGGAGGAAAGGACCAAAGGGATAAATCAGTGCTTGCAGTGGAGTCCAAAGTCTGTGCAGTAATTCAAGCTTAGATTCCCTGGTTCATCTTTTGATCCTTTAAAGAGACCAGCAGCAGTCCATACCACTAGTAATTAGTTGCCACCATAGGTCATGTTCTTACAGATTAGCGTTTCCTACTGGATCATGCCTTTGGACTGCTCTTCTGAACCAAGGCTGTTGCATGCAGCACAAGGGCATGCATTCTGTTTGCCGCTTCCTGGCACTGTGGCATTAGTGGGTTTTACAAAAAAAACCATAATGCCGCCACCACCACCAAAAAAAAAAAAAAAAAAGACCAACAAACCAAAAAACCCAAAAAAAAACCCCAAAACAAAACACCAAACACACAACCCAAAGAAAAAAAGAAAACAAACCACAAAAACCAAAACCTCAACAACCAAAACAAACGAACAAACCCCCCCCCCCAAAATCAAACAAAATCTGTAGTCCTTGTGGACAGTCCTAGAAGAAGGATGACTATGCCTGTACTTGATGCCATTAGGCTCCTTTAGGTAGCTTCAGCTGGGAGGAATTGCTGCAGAATGTCCCCTTTCCAGGGTGCATGAGCCTAGCTGACCACTCTCTAGCTTTCAGCACTGCATCTCCATAGGACACAGGTTAGGCTCACCTGGAAAGCCCTTATATCTCAGCTGCCAGAAAGGATGATGCAGGTAGAAAATGAGGTCAAAATAATGACAGCTATAAGGATAAGTGACCAGAGCCACCTATGGGTGTGGGGAGTCCTCTCTTTCTTGAAGTCCCTCCATTTAGATTCAGGGGTCTAGTTTCTATCAGAGGTGTCTTTGGTCAGCCAGGAGTTATGGTCTTCAGTGCTGGAATGGATAGGGGAAGTTGTGTGTTGTGTCAAATAGCAAATGAGACTGAGCAATTAAAACTCCTTTGTCCTTAGAAATTCATTATATGAAACTGCTACGCATGAATGTCTTGGTGCTTTGGTGTAAGAAAGACCACCCTGTTCTTCTAGCGGGTCAGTCTCCAGGTTTTAGCCAGATGATGGTCTTAAATATGCTATAAATATATTTTCAAACCTTATAATATTTAATTAGAAGGATCTGATTGGATAAGAGTAGAAAAGCTTGTTCTACCTGTGAGAAGAATTAGGCCCAGAATTCCTCCTCCATCTGCACTATAGATGGGGCCATCACTCCAGGGTGTTTCGCAAAGCCCACGCTACCTGTATTCGGGTTTTGAAAATGTGCAACAACCTGATGTGCAATGGCAAGGCAAGTAATGACTCTACTGTTGATACAAAAAGTATTGATTGAATGTATTGTGCTGCTTCTTTGTCTGGTGAAATTAGAAAGAGGAAACATAAGATTTAAATAGAGAACCATTTTCTGTCTCAATAGCTTTTACTGCCTCTGTGCTAAATTTAGTGATAATTAAGTTCTCTGTGCTGTAACAATGTGCTTCCTTCTCCTGGTAGCTCTATCCCAGTGGTCAGTCCTTCTGCAGAAACACAAGAGTTTCCTGGTATCAAGTAGCATTGTAACACGCAATAGCTCATATTACCCCATAGTATCGGGACAAGTCTGAAACAAGTTATCTGGGTGAAACCTTTCTGTTTATTAGAGGGTTTGGGTTTCTTGAGTAGACAAGAAAGCCTCCTTGAAAAATATCTTTGTTTTGCTCTGCACGCAACAGGAAAAGCACCTGGGCATATTGTTTATAATAGATATTTAAATGTTTGTGTAGCTCCTTGTATTCTGTTATGAAAGCAATTATGAAGAATCCATACCAACCTGGACAGGAGCCTTGACTGATGAGATTCAGGCTTCTTTTTGGTATTTTGCTCTTAAAATGGTATTTCAACACTAAGCACATTTCAGAAAAATACTTCATAGAATCATATAATAGTTAGGGCTGGGAAGGACCTTAAGATCATCTAGTTCCAACCCCCCCTGCCATGGGCAGGGACACCTCACACTAAACCATGTCACCTAAGGCTCTGTCCAACCCGGCCTTGAAATTTTCAGGGATGAAGCATTCCCAACTTCCTTGGGCAGCCTGCTCCAGTGCCTCCCCACTCTCACAATAAAGAACTTCTTCCTTATATCTAACCTTAATCTGCCCTGTTTAAGTTTAAACCCATCACCCCTTGTCTTGTCGCTACCGTCCCTAATGAGGAGTCCCTCTCCAGCACCTTCATAGGCCCCCTTCAGATACTGGAAGGCTCCTACTAGGTCTCCACGCAGCCTTCTCTTCTCCAGGCTGAGCAGCCCCAACTTTCTCAGCCTATCTTCATACAGGAGGTGCTCCAGTCCCCTGA
>JANHGB010011133.1:0-36604 GCA_026283785.1 Coracopsis vasa | reverse complement strand
GGCGTCGGGCGGGCACTGAGGGAACGACGCCGGTCACCGCGCGAGAATGGGCCCGAGGCGCCCGAGCCTCCTCTTCCGGCCCGGCGGTGACAGCCCCGCGGGGTCCCTCCTTCCCACCGCCGGGGCGGGCAGGGGAACAGCCTCCGCACCAAGGCACGAGGGGCCACGGCGGATAAGGGCGGCTGCGACAGCCGAGGGCGGCTGCGACAGCCGGGACCGGCTGGGGCAGGTCTGATCCAGTGCCCCCTTAGCCCGACCCGTCCCTTTTCCCCAGCCCCCGCCGCCCTCACCATCCTCCTCAGGGCCGGGCTGGGTCTCGGCGCCGATTCTGGTTCTCCTCGCGCCGGGTAGCTCCTGCTCGTGGTTCGGCGTCGGCGGTGGCGGGGCCTGTCTCCATCTATCGGGGCTGAGCTCGGCAGCAGCTGAGGGCTGGGTGAGAAGCCGGGCGAGGACAACGCTCCGGGGGCGATGGGATGAGCGGCACAAGGAGGACGGCGCTCGCTCGACTCCGCACCGGGACTCAGCGCTGGCGGCAGCCTCGGCCCGGCGCCTCTTTCTCATAATTGTGCGACTCCGCCGGCGGAGAGCCGCGGCGCTGCCGCGTCAGCGTGACCCGCCCCCGGGAGGAGGGGGACGCCGGGGCGGTGCTTACCGCCCCTCTGTCGCATGTGGCGCAGAGGGCCCCGCCGGGCGGGCCAGGAAGAAAGGGAGATGGGGACACAGCGGACGGCTTCCACCTTCCCGCACGCAGGGGGAGCCCCGAACAAGCGCAAGTGGGTGCCAGGCGGCCGTGCCCCCCTTGTGCTGTTCCTGAGGTAAACGCCAAAGTGGCGCTGAACACTGGACTTCCCGCGGCAGAAACCCGCCTGACTGGAAACGCGTGGTTCAAAGGGGGAAGGTGATCCCGACAGCCCCGTTTCCGCACAAAAGCAGCATCCCGAACACCGGGTGTCGCGGCCCCGGGAAACGCTGTGTCAGAGCAGATCTCGAATCGCGGGCCTCGATAAAGTGAGCCCTCGTTATTCCTTTTTTAAAATACACAACACGGAGCAGAGTTAGTTAAGATTCGATGGAGATTTCTTGCCCATCGTGCTCATAGCAGGGCAGTGCCACCATTAGGAGTGCGTCACTCACATCTCAGTCTGAGGAAAACGGGAGGAAAGTTGGTTTTGGAGGGGAAAAGGCGGATGCATTTCTTCCACTTAAGTCAACTCTGTTCCCGGTTTAGATCTGGCACTGCCCAGAACAGTAACTTACCTTCTTTTGACTCTCAATGCAGTCAGCAAACTTGGAAAGTCAGTATCATGAATAAAAAGTCTTGTGCAGTCATTTCCACTACTTGTTCCATTACATCTTTTGCAGCAAACTGTATGATGGAATAAACAGCATTTGTAAGGGAAGAAAAAGAGAGCAATTAAGTTTGGTTCAAGTTACTTGTACTCCCTAAGTATGAAAAAAAAATCTACCAACTAAAATTTATGTCTGACATTAATTTTTATGTAAGACGTGCAACTAGATAGCTCAGTGCTTCCTTTGCAATTAAAACGTAGTTCAAAAGTAAGTTAAATCTAGCTCAGAGTTCCTGGTGCCATTTCTAACATAACCACAGCCACATGAGAGTGATAATTTTGTGTAAACTGAATCAGAGCATTCAAATTCATTTTAAAACTTCGATTTTAATTGTCAGGCCTCATCATTTGTCGGCACTGTTGTGACAGGGTGGTGAACCATGACAGTAGTATCTCTCTTCAGCCCCTGAGGCTCGGTAAGCCACCAGACTTACTAGATACACTTCCATTATTAGAAATGCATGGTCAAAAAGTCAAACCAAGCACTTGAAAGCAACAGAATTGGCAGCTGTTACTTTAACCAAACAGTAGATAACAAGAAACAAAACACCCTCTCATTAGCAGCTAATTAGCAGGGCAAGTCCAGTAGTAAATTCTGGTAGCAGAACCCATTTGCTCAAACAATAGGTACAAATTTCAGAAGACCCAACACAAGGGCAGGAGTTCAGCTCCACAATTAGGGTGTTGCTGCAGGGGAGCTCTTAATGCTTGGTTAACATCACAAGAATTTGTGCTAACTTACATAGCTATGAAAACTGGGCTCCTAGGACTCGCAATTTCCATGGAATAGGAAAATTAGGCGTTTCCAGGGAAAACTTAATTTAGTTCTGAGTAGGGGATCTCACAACTAACAGGCTAAATTCACTCTCTTATTGCAGAAGAAATCCAAAGCCTGCTGATTCACAGCTACTTGTTCCCACCCAGATTCCCACGTGCTAGTGCTAATTCTTGGCTTACGCAGCAGTAACAGAAGGAGCAGTGGAAACACAGTAAATTTTTCTCTGGAGAGGGTTCAAGAACTTTCCAAGGGAAAACAGAGAAAATGGGGGAATTCTGAATTCTTCATCTAATACCATAATGCATTTCTGACAAACTACCACGTCTGCTTCCTCACTTCATGTTTTCCTCTAATTAATCAATCCAAACCGCCTCACATCCCACATGAAGTTAATAAGTTCTTCTATAACTAGGTCATTCTATATGACTGACTTCATCTATGGGCTATACTGACTTGATTCTCATGGTTATCATGTTGGCTTCTGAGTTTGAGAATGATAAATCTGAGAGCTAGAAGGAGCAAGGGAATTAGAAAAAGTAGCTGCAGGCCAGCCTGGGCATGAGATTTCTCTGGTACAAGCTATTGTTTTAGGAGAGCATGCTTGAGGTGAGCAATTTTCCACGCTGTTTTTTTTTTTTCCCCTGTTGATACTGCAAAACTGTAAAGAGATTGACATCAAGTTGTTCAAGAGTTAAACTGTATGCGATAAGCTTAGATGGAGAGACAGCACACTGTTTCACTGGAACAGCTTGTGAAGAAAATGAGTCATCGACATCCTCTCTGCCTCACTCTGGCTGGGAGAACGTCAGCCTTCAGAGTGCTGTGAAGGGGAGGCAGGATACAGCACCACAGTGAAGTACATCCTCGTGACCTGGAAGTGATGGCACATGGCATAAGGAAGTCACCTTATATCCCTTTATTACTTTCATTAGCCATACAGAACATGACGTGGTTTATCCTCAGCTAGCAGCGTTAGTCATCCAAAAAGAGTGACTTCTCGTACATTCAGATGTTAAATCCCGTAAATCACTGCACCTCAGCCTCAGAGGGAAGTGTTACCTTCCAGCCACACCAATAGTCAACTCAAAATTCTTCCAGTATCTCCTTCCAAATCAACAACTGTCAGCTCTGAATAAGGCAATAACAACGCATTATTTTATACCTGATTGCATTTAAGGACCTTTAGCCTGAAGCAAGCTTCTGTTATCTAAAATGGAATATAACTGGTTTAAACATGCTGTGTGGTTCCTATCTCATTTTTATATCTCAAACCAAACTATCGGTCTGTCACTGGCACTTCATGTTGAGTTTGTTATGTAATCATCACCAGAACTAGTAAAATTTGTGATGTCAACCTTAATAGGTTTTACATCAAATTAAACCAGCTGTAACTTGATCTCAGTGCAGTAAGTGCTAAAGGACTGTAGGAAACCTCTCTAAGGAAGCCCTTATCTCAGGCTTTTCTGCTGGCAATATCCAGCAGCCAGGATGAGGCTCACTCACCCTCATGTTGATGAAATACTGACTCAGGCACAGAAAGAAAAAATGAAAATAGATCACTCTCTTTATGACGAATTAAATGAGTTACCATTAAAGTAATTTGGGTTTGACTTTTTCTTTGTTTGATTCCCTAAAAAATTTTACTAGAGACTCTCTGCTATTATTCAGCTGTTCTTTTAAAGTTGTTCAATATACGTGCTGGAGTTCAGGTAGTTAAATCAGATGCAAATGCCAACTGATAAGGAGATCTAGTTAATATCCTACTCAAGGTCAGACAGATTCTGCACAGGAAACATTTTTGTCCCTTACTAAAGTCATCTGGGGCAGAAAAGAGGTATTACTCATCCACTTCTTCACTTTTCTTACTCTTAAGATGGGTGAGTTCTCCCACATGATTTTTTTTTTTGCCACAGGTTTGTCCATTTCTGACAGATCTGGGTAAACGGGGGTAAATCGGGCGTGCAGCTACAGCTACAGTCCCAAGTCACCACTTTACGTTCCAACTGCTACTCCTGAACACTGAAGATACTTATTTTTAAAACCTGAAAGTTTAGAATTGGTCAAGCAAGGCAAAGAAGCGTGCAATGACACAGGTTAATAGGGTCTGTGAGTCTCCTCTGTTATTTGTGAAGGGTTTTTCTAGTGCTGGCGTTGCCACATTTCTGTGTAAGTATTTTGGTTGATATGGCTCAGATAATACACAAAACAACATCACAAACACACAACTTTTCAGCAATTCCAAATATGTTATTTCAAAATGGGATGAAGTAGAAACAGCTTATTACTGTGAATCACAACACTTAAGAAATACAACCTAAAAGGAGAAGACTTGTTTCTGTTGAAGCCAGGAAAAATAAAATTCAGAAAAAAATGTAATTTCACAGTTTTTAAACTGTTCAGAAATTCTGGTCACTGTCAGTACATGGTATACTCCAGAGTTAGACATCATCTTCTGATGAGGTCCCAAAGGTTTAATCATCTTTTTGCATGATAACAAGGTTCCTCAAAAACAAAAAGTAGTTAGTCTAAAGAGTGTGTTACCTTTAACAGCTGAGATGTATTCCCTCAAAGGAAACAAGTGCCTTAGCTGTACATTCAAGAAACAGGTCATAAAAGCTAAAGTAAAAATAATGTGCAAAAATTTTGCATATTTATCAGTCATAGAACAAATTATCCCCTGTAACTGACCGAGACTCACAGCATACAATGTATGTTTTTAAATTGCTCATGCATTAAAATTGGCAAAATGCATTGACATCTTACTGTACAAAGTAATTATAAGAAGGGAGCACAGAGGCAGCACACCTTTAGAGATAAAAGAGCTGATCTGGTATCACCCAAAGGCCACCAGTGCAATTGAGAGTTCAGCTCCCCTCTAATCATGGCAGCACACAGGCATTTTCGCTGCATTTATAAGGGCTAGAGCATCTTACAAAGTCAGCCATTTACTTTGCAACTCACATACCAGGAAGTTCCATGAGGCTTCTCATCTTTTTGGTGCTGCCCCGTTTCTCTAGGACTGGCAACTTATGACCAGCACTAGGAAAAGGCTGTAGAGCGGCTTTCGGATCCAGCACAAAGGGCCCCATGACACGCCAAGCTCAGAGTGCAAACCCAGGAACTCAAGTGCAATTTTGGGGTACAGCTTGTCACATCCAAATCAGGTAAATGAAAGTGTGGGGTTTCCACTTCTAAAATCTGCATTAAAGATATTCCATACCAATAGGAAGGGATATCCAAGCTCATGAGCTGATAGAGCGCACACAGTAGTTCTGAATATGCGATTTTTCCTTTGATGTGCTCCATAGTGTACAAAAAAAGATACTACCCAACCCATCGATTAAAGTATAATGTAAGCATATCCTGCATTTGGTAATATGATACATTACTTACTGCTCAGAAAACTATGTTTCAGAGCTTAACCAACACAGGCTGAAATCTTGCACAAAATTGCCAAGGGTGTGCCTCCCCACGTCTCTATATGTGTTAAACCAGGACAGTCTGGGGACATTTACACCAGAACAGTGACCCTTTGCAAGTTTTTATCAGTGTCTGCCTACCTTAAAAAAAACAAAACAAAAACCAAAACCACCACCCCTCCCCCCCAAACCAACCAACCAACCAAAAAACCCTAAGCCACACCAAGAAACACAAACACCTAAAACAAGCCTTCCTGGGAAAATTGTTCCCTCTGCAATCTTTGGGCTTACGAATTCTTGCTTTGAATTTTCATTTGCTAGCAGCCAGCTGGTGCAGGCAGTGAGGCCGCCCTTGTGTAGAGATGCTCCATGCACAAGCAGCAGAAGTGCAGCATCTCCTTCCATGACTGCACTGCCCCAAACAGCAGCAGCCAGAGGTGCTGCTTCTCCATGCAGCCAGGCAGCAGCAGGCAGCAATGCCAGCATAGCGTGACAGTCTAAACAAACTGCTTTTCAAGAACAGGGCAGAAGGTCAAATGAACTGCTTCCTGACTTTTATAAACTGGAGACAAGTTCACAGGTATTCTTACACAGCTCTGTTTCTTGAAATGTCTTTTAAATCCAGGGATAGGTATCTCATAATCAAATGGTAAAATTCTAGGTGAGCATATACAAGACTAGTCTTAATTGTCTAACTCTGAAATCTTATTTGACAGTGACCCTGACAAAAGTATCACTTGGTCCTGCGGGGGCTTGCTGTTCCATTTCTCAGAGAAAAAAGCACCAGTGGGCATGCATTTGCTCTTTTTCCATTGTTACTGTAAATGTAAATTAACTTCTAAAATATTTCTGAAATCAGCTACTAGAGAGATACTCACCTACCAGAGGAATAGCTGTTCACTAGTTTCCTGCAGTTAACTGCCTTAAATCCTCAAAGATGGATCAATTCCCACCGTAGTTTGTTACCTTTTGAAAGAAAAATTAATTAAAAGGACCCAAATTTTCTTGTAGCTTTGATAGAGACACATCACAACAAAGCTTGACATTAAAGTAACAGAGCTATTGCTGCACTTTTAAAGGTACCAATACCTGTTTTATTTCCTTGTGTTCCCAAGCATGTACAATACAGAAGTTGATATATTCTAGTGGCCTTTCTGCAAAACACAGGGAGAGCCAGCACAGGCACACTGGTAAAACTGTAAAAATCTTCCTTTCTTCTGTTTTCCAAATCTAAGCCAGGTTATTACACCAACACTAATGCAACCCAGAAAGTCACTGGGACTGTAACACAGATAAGGATGTGCAGAAGATAAGCTATTTTTTTAAGTTACTGGTGGATTGAACTGGTGGGTATGACTGCTGCATTTTTAGGAGAGTCCAAATGATTAAACCTCCTCATAAACGCCCATATGCATGCTGGAACAGAGGAACTTATTGTCCAAAACAAAGTAACGTGCAAAGACACTTAAAAATGTGCTGGCATTGCCCAAAATAGAAAACAGGAGGAAAGAAAGGAGTTGAGTGAAAAAAACAGGCATCAGAATACCTGAGCACACTCTTAAGAAAAGCTGAAAGGGAGCTCTTTGATCTAAACACTTTCTAGGTTAAAAGGCCTTTGAGCTGCAAGCAAAATCCCTATTCTCAGCTATTTAATGCCTTCTGTGTTCAAGGAAACAGGATTTTGCACATTCTTTATAAATAAGAGGAATTCCAGAGATACCTGTGCCTCCATCCTCAGCCTCTCTGAAGAACACAGGAACTTGATCACTCAATTCTGACAAAAGGGGTGGCAATCTGAGTTGCTCTCCTCCTTTCCTCGGAAATTGGAAAGATAAAACACCCAGTAAAATGTGCATATGGGTTACGTGAAAATAAAATAGCACTTTAGCTTCTGAAAGAAAGACAACTTTTAAGTATGCTTAAACCTAATAATTTAGTAACAGTAAATAATTCCATATTGGGTGTGTGTCAATCAAACCCACGCTGTCATGATAAAATGAGATTTTCTATGCAAACAAGAAAAAATAAATTGCACATTATTCAAGCTGGAAAATGAGCAGAAAATACGTTAATAATCAGAGCAGTAGAGCTGCAATGCTCCTCTGTAGATTGCCTAGTCCACCCTCCCTGCCAGGCCTGTGTTCACCTGTATTTTAAATATCTCCAAGGATGGAGACTCCACAGCCTCTCTGGGCAACATGCTCCAGTGTTTGACCACACTCGCAATGAAAAGCTTTTTCTTATGTCTAAATGGAATTGTATTATAAAGATGGGACCAATATAAACAGGTAAGCACTTGTTAACTAATAATGGTACACCCCTTCCTTAGAAGAAACTGCCTCTCTTCTGCTTACATTTTCAAGCCTCTGAGATCTGCAGTTTTGCTATCGTCAAATGTACCAGCCTTAACAAGGGAATGTAGGGGAACAGATGGTGCAGTTCACTGATTGCAGTTGTGTCTGTTCTTTGTAGCTTCTATGCTTTTTAAAGAAAATAAAAATTAAAAAAAAAAAATAAATCAGAAAGCATTTTGGAGAGTTTTCTTCCTCTTAAGTCCTCAGATACTGTGACTCAATGCTACTGGAACCTCCAGTATATGAACAGAAGAGGCATAAAACACCTGAAAACATGTTAAAATACACACTATCCCAAGGTTCTAGGGATGTCTCAAGGATCACGTAACAAGTGTGTTTTGTTTTCCCTGCCAACATTTCCAACCCAGCCTGGGTTTCAAGACCTGGAAAAAGCTTGGCTTTTTCTTGCCCTTCATATCTAGGGCTAAGTAAATTCAGTTGAACAATGCTTCTACAGCACTTTTTCCTAGGCTGAATGCAAGTAGGCCTGTTACAATGAAGAAGTTTGCCCATGTTAAATTTCTAACTCACTATTTGTCAGACTTTCACAGAGCCCCATGACTAGAGCTGTGCAACAAGGATGTGCTAAGTTAAACCAGTAAAATTGATGTAGCTCAATTCAAACTTCAGTTCTTCCCCTGCCTCTGCAAAAATAAAAAGACAAAATAAAACAATCCACCAAAACCATCAGTTCAGGCAAGATGGATAAAAATCTACAACTACATATTTATGAGCTGTACCATGAATATTTTGAATTTACTTGGTATTACGAAGTATTAACTTTTGTCGTGAAAATTCACAGTAAGAAAAAGATGAGTCAGAACAAATTACTCGACTGGGTTTTTTCCAAGAAACATTTATTAATAACATTCTTAAAGTGCTAACTTAAAGAGTCATAAGGGAGGGGGCTGTTGTCAGTAAACATACAATGAAAAGGTAGTAAGATTTTTATGTGTATGACTAAAAAGGCCTTTAACATAGTGTTTAGCCCAACCAAATTTAATATTAAAAACATTCAAAATTGCTAAAAGTGTTGCAATCAGTTCTATTGAACTTATAAACCCCTCATTTCAGTAGTCAATACTAACCTATTATTTATATAAAATTTTAAACTCCATTCTTAATTTTTGTAAACAAAGCACCTAAGCATTTGAAAGAAAAGAGTTAGTTTACATCCCATTAAACTGCAGCACATGTGTGTGAAACCTCAGGCATGATCAGGCATGGAGCACAATTAGGCACAGAACAAGACAGTTTCCACAGCCAGCTGCTGATGCTGTCTTATGTTGGCAAACATCTTTATTTGTATTAATTCCATTATCATTTATGGCTGAAATCGTAGCAAATCCTCAATTCAGGTTATTTCAAAGAGAAAAAGGAGTCATATTACATGGATTGTGAAGCTTCTGAGAGCTTTGAGTACTGCATGACTTTGAATGAGTTATGACTTCTTTATCTCTTTCAGAAATTTTCAGAAACTTCTTCGTAACTATTTAACTTTGGCAGATACTAGGCCTGACAAAGAGCATGACAACACATCAGAAGACAAGTTTTCAGTCTGCTACTGGAACACTGAGGTATGCTGTAATTTATTAAGTGCCAGTCAAAAAAATTGAGGATGGTACACAAGATCATTGTATTCTGAGGCTGTCAGCTCAAGCTTAGGTCAAGAAAGTCAAGAGGGGCAATTAACACAGGAAAACTGTTAGAAATTTCTGTTTTCTTATGGAAGCTGCAAACAAGGTGGTTGTCTTACCCGTATCAACTGGCACCATAGTCAATCTGTGTGAACAGCAACAACTGACACTCAGGCTGGAAGTCTGTCTGCTCCTGACTCTCAGGAACAGAAGTTTAAGTTAGATATAAATTATGTAAAGCAGGGAATTTGCAGTAAACCTTTGTTAACTGCCAATACAGATTTACAATTGTCTTCACTAGCATACTTCCAAAGTAAATCTAGCTAAACTAGATTTAACCTGGGTAAGTTTTCCTGACCTGACATGCCCCAAACGAACTATAAATGTTTAGAGGTGACCTTCAGACAAGCAGGAAATTCTGCACTGACACTGCCCAGCATGTGCTTATTCATTGTTTTCTCCAGGTTCTTGAACTTGTACTGACTATAGGAATGACATTCATTAAAGAATAGAAAGAACGTTTTAAGGACTACCTGACATTAGCACTAAGTGAACTCAGCTGTCTCCTGTTATTGCGTTCTCCAATTTTCTTTGGTGTAAAGTGTTAGCATTACAGCTACACAAATGTTCTACACCTAAACCCCCTCAATTTGCAGTTTCCTGAAAAAAGAAAAAGTGTCAAACAAATTCAAAACTCTTCTAAATGCAAACTAATGATTTAAACTATTTCTCCTTTTCCAAGTCTTTAAAAGGTAAAACAAATGAAGCTTAAACAAGTTAAACACATGCACTGGCCTTAACTAACACAGGCACTACTAGCACTATTCAAACCTGTTGTTTTGTCTATCAATTACAAAGACTTTTCAAAAATAGTTTAAAAAAAATAGTGTAGAATCAAAAGCTAAAAAACCCTGTCATGTCTTCCCCCATCCCTTGGAACTGATCCACAGCCAAATGAAGACCACAAATATAGACCTAGTTTCAATGGGTAGGAGAAGAACCAGGCCAGAGTTAACATTACACCCCACCCACCTAAACAGCACTTCTTCAGCAAAACCCCTGTTGCCTTTCACACCATTTTGTGTGTCAACTATTCCAGAAGCTGCATGTAAGCTTCCAGGACCACAGTGTAAGTACCTCCCCCTTTAATTTTTTTTTTTTAAATGGTTGGTAATGTTTATAATCTAAAGACTTGCATTAGAGCTTAACAATTTTCACAATTAAGGCATAAACCAGTGATACCAGGGGGCACGGAGGTGGGGAAGAGCTCAACCCCAAGCTAAATTTGCCCTGTTATCTATTTTATGGCTTATGAAGTACACAGACTAACATTCACACTGTTTATTCAATTACTTGTAGTAATGGAACTACAGTCTCATTCTATAGTTGCTATAGTTTACTATTGATCTTTGTATTCAAAATCTGGAAGGAAATCCTATTAAGGGTACTGTGATTGATTTATTTTTAAATGAAACTTGACTAGTCTTAATTAAAATTAAGAAAAAATTTCATTCAAACTGATATGGGTAAGCAACTTTTACAAAAATATACTGTATAGAAACACATTTGGAAAATTGCATAGAAAATATCCTTTTATTTAAATCAAAATAAGGCACGGTTTTACTAGCTATGGCCTGGCTGTAAAAATGCAAGTCTCTTTTGATTACTTTTATGGTATTAACAATATTTTCCACAAAAATATAGGTATGGGAATAAAAACCCTTTTATACAGAGTGGGAAACACTCTATTGTAAAACTTCACCAAATTTGCTGTCATTAATTTGTACAAAATTTGAATACTATTTTAAATCAGGACCCTACATGTTATTGTCCTCCAGGCTGTTCACTGGCTGATGCTGTGCTTTCTTCATTTCCTGTGTAATCCAGGTGTTCCATCATCTAAGTGTAAAAAGAAAAAAGAAGATAGGTACCTTTATAAAGAACTACTGTTTTTCCCTTCAGTCCCAACTATTTGTTAGCTAAGAGAAATATAATTAAACATGTGTTAGAGTGCATTTTAGCAGCATACAGATAAGAAGTCCTCTGTAGATCAGAAAGTATTCAAGCCAAATAATCAAAGCTCTTTTAGCTAATGCTTTCCATTGCAAAAGCATTCTCCAACCAAGGATCCAAGTTCTCTACAAGAAATTAACCTTGCAAGTCAAAACTGTCTCACTTCCTAAATACAGAGAACAAATTAAAAAAAAGACTAGGGTAAAGCACTGGAAACAGACCCAGGATCCTACCTAACCTGTACAGGTAGCATGCAATAGCTTGCATAGAAAAGAAACCTACTTGATTTGCAACGTTTCTTTGTACATTTTCTTTTCTTTTAAAAAGGATAAAAGAAATGGAATTGAAAAGTCCTGCAACAGGGGAGAATCTGAACCAGACTGTTATACTTTCCAATTCCTGTAGCTGATTAGGTCACCTGAATAACACAAGACAATACCGTACTTTTCCTGACTAAAAAGCAGCCTGTTTCCCTATCCACTGCTGTACTGCTATAGCACAGTGAAGACTCTGGTTTCCTCTCTGGGGCAAGGCACTGAATAAATTACATCAGTAATACACACATTAGTTAGCGTGACAAACTGAGACCCATCAGTTTGAGGGCTTCAGAATTAAGCATAAGTAACAAGAGGCCAAGGACTGGACAGTTTTGATAGATGACAACCAGAGAAAGAAGATACAGAAGTAGTAAAACTGATGTTGAAAACCAGAACAAATCAATCAGCTCATATATGCAGCATGGCAGGATTATTAGGACAAGGGAATAATAATTTAGCATCAAAAAGCAGAAAATCCCACAGATGTTCTTCCATAGTTGCACATTCTGCCTAGTAGTAAAAAGGCTCCCTGTAAAAGGAATAAAAGGTCTTCCTGTAAAACAGCTGCTCACTGCATAGGTTCTAAGCTGGGCAGATTTCCACGCTTGCTTTCTTGTCTTACCAGAACCCACTGCTTGCCAGGCTCTGACACTGTCACATTATATGCACTTTAGTATGTATATAATTCCATATATATAGGGCAAAAAGAGTAATTTCTTTAACTTTTTTTCTCTAGTTGTGACCCATTTCTGTGTCGTACCTACTTCTATGCCAACAGAAATGTTTCATTGCAAGGTGTACAAACATACCTTATTAAAAGCAGGTTTGTTTAAACAAGCTGTTTCCTGGTCCAGACATGCCAACATGCCGTGCGGTAAGTTGAGATGACAGTTCCAAGGCAGAAGCAAGTCACTGGCACTTGGATAAGGCTTAGGAGAGCCTACTGCCCACAATATCAATCTAGCTAAACCCAGAAAAGGTTCTTCATATCCCTCTTTCCACATGTCAGAACTAAGACAATAAGAATTAAGGCCAAGCACTAGTATTGCCAATACACCTAACCACCACAATACAGCAATAGCACACACTCAGTCCAGCAGCAAATACCAAGCTCTTGTGCCAATGACAACCTTGTATTCAATTCAGTATATCTAGAACTTTAACCCTGCACTGTGACCAAAAACCCACATCAAAAATCACCCAAAGCAAACCACTCCCTACAATTACAGAAGTCAAACCCTCATTTTGAATGAGGATTGAAGTATTTGTTTCCAGGAAAACACAAGAAACCATCACATGGCACCACATTACATCAAGTATTGTCATGTTATCTTCCTTCCTTCTAGGGAGGATCATCTAACAGCTGGCATAGAGAAGGTAGTTTTGGTAAGCATTTTTGCAAAATGTTTCCCTATTAAATTGACGAGACACTTCCAGAAGAAGAGCTAACACTATTTGCAACAATTCAGCATATCCCAAAGTCAAAGATTCTTCTCTTCAGCCTACAAGAAGTAGCACAAAATGTATTTATGCTGGAGGTACCACCTCTAGTTAAATCTTTAAGTCTCTGCTTAATACAGCAGATTTTTAAGTTAACTTTAAAACCAAAACCACCAAAGGGTGTTTGTTTGGGGTTTTTTTTTGATACCCTAAACATTACAAGGCTAAAAAAAAAAAAAAAAAAATGTGGCCATCTCATCTCATTTCTAATCTCCCCACCATATAGAAGAAGGATAACCAACAACTTGAAGGCAGGGATAAACAGATGCCTTTCTAAAAGTGAATCTCTGTTGTAGGTTTCTTGGACAACCCCATCCTCAAAGCCCGAGAAGCTGCAGGACTCTTTATGACAAGCAGCAAGATGAATGCACCATGCTAGAACGATGGATAAAGTTATTTCAAGCCTCAAAAGAGCCAGAGCAATCAGACTGTACGTTGTGGAGAGCTGATGAAGATTTAGAAGCTTTTTTTTCACATCCAAATTCCTGACAGTTTTTAAGGGGAGGAGGGATGTGGTGTGTCAAGATGGATTAAACATAAATGTCTGTTAGTTACAAAGCTATCTCCTAACATGGTGAACTACCAAAACCAACCAAACAAACAAAAAAACAACCCACAACCAAATCCCTGCCAAACCACACACAGAGTTAAACTAGAAATGGCAATACATACTCCTACCTGTAAAAGAGTACACAGTACCTATGCACCCACTTGCGTGCAAGATGCACTCTGATGTTGTTGCATTCATATAATTCTTTAACAACCTATAGCTATGATTAATTTGCAAGTATCTAAAAACATGATTTAAAATGACAGTACTAACAGCAAGTGCATGCTGTGTAACATGCCAATGACAAACCTGTTGATTTATTACTTCAAAGAGAGATAAGAAAGCTTGCTGAACACTTCAAATTGACAGACTCTGTAAAGCTGCTGGACTATTCTACCTACAAGACTTGAAAGTTGCATTAGTCCACTAGATTTTTCACGGTGTTACTAAAATGATTTCATAGACTGTACTGATACAAAAACCAAACAGTATTTGTAAAATAAATGACTGGGAAGTAAGTATCAAATTAGTTTATCATGCAGGCCTAAATGAGAAGTATAAGCAATCCAGAAAACCCATAAAAAACCCTTTATTGTACACTTTTTGGCAGCAACATTTCCTACATTTGGTGGTAAGAAAGTAGGTACATTACTCTCCCCAGAAATCCCTGTGCTTCAGTAAATAGTTAAAATGTTTTTCTGTGCAACAACTCATTACAGCTCAAGTCTACTCCATAATAAAGCCACATGTGGCATAACTAGAATTCAAGACTGCATCATTATGCAGAAACAGAAATGCTCCCAGCTAAGAATTATGGGACCTCAGAGCTATCTTAGGGAGTCAAGTATTTCCCATGTGTATAAAGTTGAAACTGAAAAACTGGTTTTAACAATCCTATCCAAGAACTTGAGTGCACGCAGCAGGACAGAAGAATCTTATGTTATAAAAATACAGTCTGGCCATCTGATCTTAATTTGCACTCAACTTCTTCCACTTACTAATCTCTTCTTGGGTTTGTATCTAATTCATTTATTATTAAGGCTTTTTAATGAGACTTAAATTGTTAAAGTACCCTTTATTAGAAGGAGGAAGGTAATGAGAAAAGTACTTTTTAGTTCAGAATTTAAGACAGGCAAAGTTCACCATCTCAAACTGTCTTCAGTGTAATGGGCAGACAAGCTATGCTTTATAAGTAGATGGATAACTAGACTGCCAACTATAATTCAAGATTAGATTTAAACACCAAAATCCTGCAAGAATATGACATTTGAAAGCTTGCATTGCTCTCTCCATACTGTGCTTGGGACAGTGGACAGTTGAATACCATCAGTGTTAGCAGTCATGATCTATAGCCTAAGGTTAAACCTCTCACTGTAGTGTAGAAGCTGTGCAGCAGAAGGAACACAAAAGCTGATCTGAATCCTTGCTTTCTATCCCACTGCAAGCACTACAAACAGCACGGGACAAGCGTATTGTTGAGTAGTAAGATGACAGACGGACTGTAGACATGATACTAAAGACAAATCATAATGCTGAACATTATAACAGAGGACAACAAAGTTGTGATGAGCACAAAGCAGGTTTTCATGACAATGTAGCGGCACAGAAAAATCAGGTGAAGGACTTCCATATAGGTAGAGGAACTAAATCCAATTCTAAGTATTTGAAAACACTCCTAGGGATTTGGGAAACTATACAGTAGAGAGGCATACAAAGCCTGCCTTCAGGGTTAGGAATCATGGTTCCACTGGTACTTAAGTTTCAAGAAAGAAAGAAAAAAAACCCAACCCAAACACCTAAGCACAAACCATGATTTATAGCTTGTCTTCATTGCTACCTTTTTCCATTTAATTACTCAGAAAAAAATTTCAAAGATAGGCAGACTCAAAGGAAAAGATGAAGCAGAGGGAAAAAAAGAAACCATAAGATGATTAATAAAGTTTCATTAAAAGAAGGCTATAATCACACCTTGTAGCAAAGGCGTCCTGGAGGAGTCCGATACCTAAATAAAATTCATTCCATTATTAAAATCATACACAATAAAAAATCAGAAAACCCCAAAACTCAAAGAAGCTAACTAATGGTCTATAAACAAACAGCAGCATTCATGAAGTTTAGTCACTTGATACACTGTACATGCTCTTGTACCTCTACTCTTAGGACGCTTTGCTCTAAGAAGTCTGCAAGGTTGCTCCATTTCCATGAGGACAAAGCAAACCTCTACTGAAATCTGGCCACCCTTATCAATGGGGCAGCTCTGCTTCAGTCTAAATACCCTTGTAGCAAAAGAATACAGTCCCCTTTCTATATCTTTTCTCCTTAGAATGAGCAATGAAAGCTGGAGATTTCAACCCTGGGGTTGTGTGCGTGGTTGGTTTGGGGATAGGTTTTTTTGCATGTTTTTCTGCAAGTTCAGTAAGGACAGTTCAAAATTCAGCTTCATGTGAGGATAAAGATCAACACTGCAGCATTCTGAGAGTGCAACTTGAATAACACCCTCTGGAAAAAAATAACGTAGAAAATGTTCTTCAGAAAGTTACAGAAAAATAGGAGTCAGTAAAGTTACACAGAGGTGTTCATCCACAGACAAGTCTAACTCGGGGCTTGTGGAGGGGGGGTTCTCTCTGGCACATTTTAAGTTGTGCCAGAAATGAAGCCACCTGACCTCAAAACAAGCTGAAGTTCAGACTAGTTTTAATCCTTCAAGAAACCAGTTGAAAGGACATGAAAATAACTACTATGACAACATAATTCTTCCAAGTATGAGTTTTCCTATGAGAAGTGCAAGAAATTTTTCTCCCTAAAGGGTGCTGCCAAATCTACTCAGGCCAATTTTACTCGGAACTCAACTGAGAAAAATAAATTGCAAAGCTTTCCTCCACCCCCCAACAGACCCAGAGTTACTGGGCTTTGTACATGTGACACTCTATTTTAGAACAGCAGTCACCAATTTCCGTACAAATGCATGGTAAGCCAAATTCAGTCTGACCTACAGAGAAATATTCCTGTTTGCTGGATCTAAGAAAGGAAGAGAGTTGGTTCTGTAGACAAAAAGACAAGTTATGTAGATAAAGCTGAAGGCCTCCTGAGTAATTCTATACCTAGCCAACCAGCAGCTGAAGGAGGTGTAGAGTATTAGATCGACAAAAGGTAATTTTGGTAATACTATAATACTATAGAAGCTGCATGCCTGCAGTTCTACATTTACAAGAATTATCACCACCTCGACTTAAACCTTGCAATACTGAATTTGAAAAGGCAGGAGCCAACCCACCTCCCCTGGCAACAGACTATCCAATCTCTGAGTTCCACACAGCCTAGATACAGGTGATCGTTTCTGAATTCAAACAATATTGGACTTTAGGTCTCAAGCAAGATCTAGAGTAACCTCAAGACTGGTCTGTCTTGTGATACATGCCAGCTCACAAGAGCTACTTGCACACTCTGTTACCACAGCAAGTCAAATCAGGGGGAACATGCACATGTCAACAGGGAGAGGCAGATAGCTGGTGGGATTCAAGGACTGCAATTACTGGGTAATGTCAGAGATAACCAAAGGGGAAATGCAGAATACACATGGCAGCGTGCACACCACTGTGACACAAAACAGTTCTATAACCACCCAGCTCTTTTGTTGCTGAATGCTTCATATAATCCCGATTATGCCAGAAAGTTTCTAAAATTGTAGTTGATCACCAACTTAACTGTCTCTTAATAGAGGACTAGTGCAGATTGAAATCTGCATGCTTAGTTCAGTGACTCATGTTATACCACATCAAGATGATAGTTGAGGAATGTTAAAACATGAAAAAAAACCAAACCCAAAACATTCCAAAGAAAATAAAACAGGACAAATTACTTTTTCTATGAATACTGAACCAGCTATTTATCTCCCTCAAGCTTTGCTCTGCCTTGTCAACTACTAGACTAAGATTTTCTAAGCATAAAGACTATTTTTCCTTATTAGTTCCAGAAGATAACATGAAGACTAGAAAAAAATTTATTATTTGCAATACATTACGAAGTACTTCTAGAAGCATATACCCAAAGGAATTAACTACAACATATTCAGCCTACCTGGTAACTGCTTCCTTTCCAGAACTTCTTCATCTCTTTGCGCTTCCAAGCAACAAATGAGCTAGTGAGGAGTGTACATGGGACAAGATAGAGAAGGGCCGGTTGTCCCATCTTCATTAATGCCAAAACAACGAAGGTCAGCACCATACCAATGGCATAAGCTAAAAAAAGATATTTATACGCACACTATCAAGAACCAGTGATTTTTTAAAATAATTAATTTATTTAGTAAGCCAGATTTACTATTTAAGTAACATCTTTATTAATATAATTGAAGAAAAGGTGGACAATAGGTTGCTCTGTATTTGCAAGCTTTCTCTAAGCAACCGACTACCAGAAAGAATGTTCACCTTAAATATGGGCAAGCACATTAAAGACATCATAAAAAGATTCTTGACAACACTGAACCTTTACCTGAAGAAAACTATCTGGTTATGCCATTTATTAAAAAAAAAAAAAAAAAAATCTGGTATGAAGATTCAACATTGCTGAAATATCACAAGTTACCTATTGTACAGGAAACGTAGTATACAGAAGATGAACTTGTCTGAACATCAAATCTTCGACAGTAGGCAACCAGAAGCCCTTGAAGGGAAAAACAAAACAAAAGATTAATGACATATTTAGCCATGATTTTTTTTTTCTCCCCAATCCTCCTCCAGATCAAAGCAGCACAAAAAGAATTTATGCTAAGACACCCCATTACTGTATGTTATCTTCTTCCCATTTACTTCTGGAAAGCCAAGAACCAGTTTAAGAAATTCTACAGCAAGTCTTGAAAATCAAAACCACAATGAGCCGAGTGAGCTTGTTATCAAAAGGTTTTGGGGTTTTTTTTAGCAAGCTAAATACATTGTGCTATTTTCACTTTGTTAATACAGAAGGGTAACAACTTAGTTCTAATACTTCAACAGGATTTTAATGCTCACTTTTTATAATCAGCAATTTTGCCTGCACACTGTTCACACGGTGGTGCTTTGTGTCTGACTTCATTTGCTCAAGACTCCAACTATGGCAAAACTCAGCTCTGCTGAGAAAGATGGAAAAATTTGGTAATATATTTTCCGTTACCTCACCTCCAATTAGGTAGTCTAGGATACAAAAATACTATGAAGTCACAGAAGAGTTGCTTTCTGTGAGATTTCAGTGAGATTTAATTAATACTGACAACTGCATTTATCAGTAGGACTTGTATTTACACAACACAGTGCAATAGAAAAGCAAACCCCCTTCACTATGTAAGTGTTCTGTAACATGTGGCTTTTGTTATATTCTGCATAACAGATCAAGCCAAACTGCTGCATCTTATTTAGTTGTTGAGTAAACTGAAATGTAAGTCAGTTGACAATCAAATCCAAAATATTTAATCATAATTTACAATTGCCAAAAACATTTGCTCACCTGGTACAATAATGTCTCCAAAACCCAACAATGAAAATGGCATGTCACACAGTGTTGATGCAGAGTATCCAAGTCTAGGCACTCTAATAACCACAGGCAACTGTAAAACAGTATTTCAGAAGCCCACATAAATCTAATCTAAAGCATCCTGGTGTTTTGGAGCTTTTTTTGATTGTTTGCTTAAATTAATAAACAGTTTAAATATAATTAATTTATTGTTAATGCAGAACTTCAAAATAGGTAGAACCTGAAGTAAAACCAGAAACCAACATAGAGAGTAGATAAATCTTAAGGCAGCAGGTAAGCTGGAAATTCAGATTTACAAATAATATGCACACACAAAAATAAAATTAAAGCATCAAACCATATAATGGGAATTACAAATCTGGATTATTACCCTAGCTAAAGAATCAATGATATCCAGGCCCTGAAGAGAAATTTGGACAGTCAGGTTTTCCCCAAAAGAATAGTCTTTTCAGAGGGAATAATTTAAAAATCCAATATCTGAAATACAATCCTTACTTTCTCATGGGGAGCTGAGCGTTCAGTAGGGACTTCCACCAAGTTTCCATCATTCTAGGATCAAACCCAAGTCAACAGGTATTTAATACTTAAAAGAAAATAGCAGAAGCTGGCTATATTTTGTGAGAAAGTTATGCTGAAAAGCACACTAAGAATTAGCTACGCAGTGTCAGTATTTCTGTTGCACATACTAAAACAACTGTTCATACCTTTTCACTGTTTCCAAAAGGACCAGCTGCAACTTCAACCATTATACTTGCCCCATTCTGAAATTAAGGTTATTTTTCAAAAGTTAGTGGCTTAATATACCAAAATATTCATACTACATTAAAAAAACCCTGCGTGTACCTCATGTTAGAATCCAGAACTGGAAAAATCCTGAACACCCAAAGGAATATACTAGTATTGAACAGTATCATGCAGTATAGCTTTGCACTGAAAACACATATTCCAGCCTAAAATAACTATTCTAAAAAACCCCACAAACAAATCAACAAGATGTAGCTGGAAGTTAAGATAAAAATGTGCCAGCTTTTTCTGCCATGAGCTTTCTGCTCCAAAATAAAAGGTACACTTGCTACAGTTCACACTACACTGCAAAGGAGCACTGCAGAGAGTACTAGAACATGTTTCAATATATGCGTGTTGAAAGCAAAAGTAGGAAGAAAACTGTAGGACAGTAATTTCTCATCATTGTGCTGTAGCACAACTGGGGACAGTTTATTTTTGGCCATGTAATTGCTGAAAACCTAAGTAATTTAACAGAATTTATGGTACATACAGAAGCATTATGCTCAACAGCCCATACAAGATGAAAGTTTAGGCCACTGCTGCCTCAAGTGAAGAAGAGGAGGTCAGCATTCCTGCACTAAGAATACTGAAAATACTAATCTGTTTGACAAAAATACTGCCCCAGTGACTAGACAACATTTTTTGTTTTATTTTAAAGATAAATTCACAGACATACCTTTGTGATAAATGGTGTTATGAAGACAAAAAACACATCATATAGAAGGAGAAGGCCCAGAAGTATCACACAGGACTGGAAAAAAAAACAAAGTAGGAAATATACCCATAGGTTTTCAAGGACTGCTCAGCTAGATGCTGGTACCACTGCACTATGTTGCTATGTTAAAAAAAAAAAAAAAAAAGAAAAGGAAAAACCAACCCCTACCTCTCCTTTTTTTAATCCTGGCATTACTTATAGAACAGGATTAATTTCTATTAAAAATATTAAAGATTTTCTTAACTTATAGGCTTTCTTCAGTGTTGAAAACCTACTTCCTGGTATTAAACTTAGATTCATGGCAATTAGAATACTTCTTTAAGGTAAGCAACCTGCAGTACCTTGAAGTTCGGCATCTTCAGTGTTTTAATAAAGTGTAGGCAGAAAGCGACTCCCAAAATGTCTTGCAAAATCCAAGCCCACCTAAAAACAAGAACATATTTTTACACATTGTTTAAACTACTGCTGGACCCTTAAGTGCAATAATGGTTTTAGGTTTTGCTATAATGTACATTCTGCACCATATGATGTTGCGCTCAGCATATAAAGCTGATTGAAGGAGGAAGGATATTTGGAGTGATGCCATTTGTCTTCCGAAGTAACCATTACACATGATGGAGCCCTGCTGTCCTAGAGATGGTTGAACATCTGCCTGACAATGGGAAGTGGTGAATGAACTCCTTGTTTTGCTTTGCTGCATGTGCAGGTTTTGCTTTACCTATTAAACTGTCTTCACCTCAACTCTTGAGTTTTCTCACTTTCCAGTTCTCCAATTCATTCCAATTCTCTTCCCCATCCCCAGGGGGGACTGTGTGAATGGCTGGCTGGAGCTTAGTTGCTGGCTGGGATTAAACCAGGACACTTCATCAGCATACTACAAAGAAAATGAGTTGAACAGAGGCCACAATAGGGCTTTGGTGTTCACTTGCATGATGGCTCACTTGATTGGAAGCCCTACTTAATATCTGACTCAAGATGCTACTTAGGATTGTACTACAATATTTGTGTATTTATGGTCCTCTGCTTCCACAGGAAGCACAGGTCCTACAGTCTCTAGGCTATTTTTGCACTTTTTTTCTTCATTAACAATCAAGTTAGTTCTTCCTCATCTTTATAATTTTTTGTAACTCCAAATTACCACACAGTTCATTTGTATAGCTTTGTTCTCTATTACTCCCATGCTCGTTAAGCTTCATAAATACATTTATGACTTTTTTGAAATCGGCACTGAGTATAGACAGATACTATGCTCCAGGATTAGTTATACGATGGGAAGTTCATTAATGACAATTATTCATATTACTCTTTTAAGTCAGAATGCATCACTTACCTATCTTCATTTCGAAACACTGCCCAGATGACAGCTGCTGCTATGCAGAATGCAGCAAGAAAAATAAGCCTCACTTCAATGCTTTTGTTGCAACATGCAATCCTAAAAGAAAATAATTAAATTAAAAAAGAAAGCCTGCAACAGCCAAAACATATGCCTGTGCTATCATGGGTCCTTAAGCTGACAAGGTGTTCTCACCTTGAGAGCTTCTCCTTTGCCCATTTGTTCTATCCAGACTTGGGTGGCATTGTACTTGCAACTGCAGTACCAGTCCTTCTCTGGGCTGCGTTTAAAATATGCCAAAGACAAATCAAATTGGGCTTTGACGGCCAGTCCTCATTTTAGCAAACACATCCAGGGAAGGTAGCAAGCAGATGAATTTATTTAATCTATGTCATTTAACAACTATGCCAACAGAACTATGTCAATGACAGACAGACGTCTTAATTCCAGAAAGGGGGAGGGGGGTGTGTGGTCAAAATCAATTTTAGAACACACAATCCAAGATTAAAAATGGAGTAACTATGTATTGCAAAATTGTGAGCCAGTATCTGTTTCCACTGCCTACTCAATTTTCTGGGGTAGTTCTTGAACTGATACTGACAGAAGAAATGCCTGTCCCTACAGCTTACACAAAACCTGCTGCCTTTTCTCCCTAATCTCTGCCTTTGATGGGCTACTGGATCACCTGGCACTAATATCCTGTACTAAGTAACACGCAAACACAATCTTAGGCTTCCAATCTTATAAGCATTGCTCTTTTGGGGGAAAGAACTATTTGTTGCATTAAATGTCAGGGGTTTTTTTAAATGTGAAAATACAGAGGAGGAAAATATTCCCATACTCACTAATACCTGCAGGATACTTAACTTGGAGTAGTAGGGAAAGGCTATCTGCACACTGATAACACACAACCTGAGTTACAACTGTAACCACTAACACAGAGGACATGAGCAATGTGTTGCCTTCACAAGAAAGTTAAAACTTAATCTGTACTGTACCTGTGACAGACCAACATGAAGGAAAACAAAACCTCTATTGCCTATAGCATGGTACTTGCCTGAAACAGGGCCAAGTGTGCAGGATTCCCCCTTACCGAGTTCCTTGATGAACAAAGTGAGCACACCTGAGTAAGCATACCGAAGTGAGCACAAGCTGAGCTCACATGGCCAAGCACAGCCTTTTAAGTTTGCTTACAGCAATGCTTGCAAATAAAAGTAATGCAGCAAATGTCCCACAATATTATTTTAACTATTAATTATGCTACAAATACCTTTAATATCTATTAAAGGAGCTTGTAATTTTGTTAACAATCCCACATACTAAACCATTTAGGAAACAATTTGTCAAACTGCTCTTGTGTTTTCACACTACCTTGAGTAGCAACCAGAATACACCCCAAAGAAACCTTCCATTTATAATAACTGAAAGGTGTACAATACCTGCATTGCCCAAATGGTATTTCTGCTATTAATGCCGCAAGACAGTTGTATAGACTCATTGCAGATGCCAAGCAGAAGACTGATATTATAACATACACTAAATAAAAAGAATGGAAGATAGGAATCAGTGATAAAATACAATAGGAAAAAAAATCAAATAAGAATCAACAATGTACATTTGATAAAAACAGTTAGCAGCTTATGTGAACTGTTAAAGCACTGCTCAATACAGTTACTGGAGACTACATCAGCTGATTACAGAAAATGCTGAATTCTGATTCTCTCTGCCATGACAAGTTCTCATTAAGCAAAGACCTGAGGTTTGAAAGCTTTTAATTGACACCCCCCCCTTTTTTTAAAAAAGTTATTTTCTTCCCTTTTATTTAAGAAGAAATAAGTCACCTGTTACTGCTTTCACATACTTTTATTTGGTTTTAGCCAAATAAAACCGAAGTGCTATTTTATAACTACCTGCTTTCCCAATTTCTGGTAATACTTTCCACTTCAGATTTTCCCTTTAAGCACTTTGTCTGCTTATGCCTAAAGATTTCAATATTCCCAAGATCTGACTGATAATTTAGGTGGCATTTTAAGATACTAAACACCCCATTCCTTCCAAAAACTTGTGTGTAGTTAGGAACCACCTAGTTAGGAAAAAACCCTGTATATTTCATGTTCTAACTTATAGTATATTGTATATCCTAACTTATGGTAAGCACCCTGAAACATTTATAAACAGGAAGACAGTTGTTTGCTAGTTGCTTTGGGGTTTTGTTGCTGTTGGTTTGGGGGGTGTTTTTTGCTAGTCAAGGTCTGACTAAAAGCAATTCTGATACCTATAAAGAGATTATTGAAAAAAATCAACCAACAGTTTGGAAACTACATTTTAGTAGAATTGCATCATTCAAGAACTTGGCTTATTACTAGCATGATTGAGTTTATTCTATTACGGCAATGCCATTTCCCCTGTACTTAATTAGGGCACCACAAACTCAATGTCAATGTAGCAATACCAAACAAAAGTTTTCACTTTAAACACCACTAAGCTATTAATGCCACCCTTCTCAAGAACATCAACATACATTGTATACTTTCTTTACTAGCCACGGGAACCCCTACTCCACATTACTTTATTCAGAATAAGCACTGTCAAGGAAAACTTTGTAAGAGAATAGAAGAAAGCTTCTCTCTTAAGTAGCAGCTACGTCTTTTCAACCCTCGACTCATACATGCAGAGAACAATTACAAAATTATATTAATTTTAGTTTAGAAATTGAGCTTTTTAGACTCAGACATCTAATAAGATCATGCAGAAAAACAAGTCAAATGAGATCATCCATTGTTTCTTACCTAACCATTTGTAGAAGAAATACAGCAAGACCAGCATAACACAACAGATGACAACAAACAAGATAACTGTTACAGGGGTGAAAGTAACATTTTCTTCCTTCTTTTGTCTTGTTTCTCTCTCTCCAGGACTTGCTACTGCTTTCAAATTCTCACTGTTTTACAAGAATGACAAATATTTACCTTAGATGACAGGTTATGAAAAAGTCTTACGATAACCAGAATTGTTGTTACAAAGCATTTAGGTTGACACAGCATTTCAGGCTAATCCTTCATACCATTATTAGACTTTATTAAAAGAACAAAAAAATGGTATGCTTATTGTTTGAGTTTCACTCCATTTTTTAATGGAGATACTCACTTCTAACCTAGCATAGGTCACAACGAAAAGATTCTTAACTGCCTTACTTTCCAGTTGTGTGGTGATTGCCAACTAAGGAGTACACCCAGCCAAACCCCGAATCTATGTGAGAAGTAGTCAGATATCAAAACTTTTCAACTCCTTTTCAGGACACACACACTCAACTCTATTAGCGTATCATCTCTGACTACAAAATTTCTTGGGCTAAATATAGTCAATCTGATAAATATGTCTATGATAAACTGAAATCATGGGTATTACACACTGTTTTAAAACCTCCACAATAGGCATTAAGTGTCTGCAAAACCCATTCATGTCAGCAGAATGAAGCTAGTTAAGTACTAGTTCTTTTACCTTTACACCTTGTAATTACAGAGTACGTAAAAGAGAGGGGGTGTAATTGGGGATTTGCACTGGGAGTAAGATTTCTGTGCATACATACTCCATAATTATACCTCACCATGCAAAATAAGGAGACTTAAATTGTTGTGTTTATTCTTTGAGCCGATAGCCCTTCCACTCTTCAGTTCAGACATTAGTGCAACTTGCCCATCAGATAGGATGTTTCTGACAAATCCTAGAACCTACCTACAAAACGCCCAATTCAGCACTGAAACAGCTACCTTCAAAAGGGAAAACTCCCCCAGGAGTAAGGCACTTTGTTAGATGAATCACTTTCTCAGAGGACACACTTTGAATAAGCACTTTTTTTGTTTTTGAAAAAGCTCACTCTAGATGTATGAAAGTGCATTCTAACAAGTTTCATATAATTACATGTAGGTATTTTTCAGTATGGGAGACAGCATCACATTTTGTTATTTTAGCATTCAGTGCAGCCACACCCTGTAGCACTGCAGGGTAAGAAAAGCAGCATAATCAGACCCAACCTTTAAAAAGAGAAACACACCCACCCCTCCTTCTACTTCTTTAATATCTCTAAAATCACTAGATTTGCATAACTAGTGGGAAAGAGGAAGATGTAGTTATCACATACAATTCTAACCCTGTTGTTCTGAGGAGCAAAGCACTAGACCACCACTGAGAATGGGAAGCCCTTGGCAGCAACACACTGGCCCACTATACGCACGCAGGCACCCAAGAAATACTTCAGAGTAACACCATGCCCTTAAAGGCCAACTGTACCTAGTGAAACCCCAGATTAAAAACAGCTGTGTGCATGGAGTGTGCTTCACTTCAATGAGCAAAGCTGCACACTCCTCAAGCATGCTGCAGAAACCCCCATAACTCCTCATTTCTCTGCATTTGCCACACTCTACACTTCTACTCCCTCTCCTTCCCTGCACAGGAACTGCTGCTGCCTCCCTGTCCCAGCCTAGAACTGCTATTGCCCCTGGCACTGTTGCTCTACCAGATAACACGAAGCTGGAGCAGATAAGCCCAGTTAGACTTTAACTATCTGGAGCCACCCAAACACAACCAAACTACATTCCCCAATGCTCCTAGTGATAGGAGTGAGGTGCCGAGACATCCCAGAGGGTGCTGCACAGCCAGCTGGGATGAAGCAGTTGTAAGGATCCCTGAAAATTCAGACACTACATGCAGTTAAAGGTATCATTAAAATATCTACTTTCTATCATGGATATTGCAATATTATGATGTTAATTATAGGGTATTTGGTAATTTGTCAAAATGTTAACTCATTCCTTCTCCCAAGAGTTGCATTATCCCTCAGGGACTTTGACAATCTACTGCTAAGGTTCCTTAAAGACCTCTCATGATTTTTCAGATGTTGCAGTGCTCAAGCATTTCATGACAAAGCAGCTAATCAGACCTAGATTTTCTAATTTGTTAACTACCAACCTAAAAGAACATAATTACTCACTGAACATAGTGACAGTTTCCACAAAATTTGTACTCCACGTAATTTAAGCAGTTTCATTTAACAAACTTACAGTTCTGCTACTCCACTCCAGTAGCCTCCTAGTGCCACTGTAAACACGGCAATTAGGAAGATGACAACCATACTGTAATCAAACTCTGGCACAGGTGGTGAATACAGGGTCACATTAACTTCATTTCCAAGTGTCTGAAAAACAACATGCAAGTTGGTTTGTAAGGACAACAAAGAAATTATATGGCTTATTTTCAACAAGATGCACAGCATGAGTTCTTCCTGTTAATCTACAAAACGCTGAAAGCAAATTTTCAACATACTACACAAGACAGCTCATATATTTGCCCTGGTCATTGTAAAGAAGCAATGCTTTCCATGCTACCTTTCAGGACAGTCAGGTTTGAAAACAACCTTATTACTACTGCTGTGGACACGTGGATACCACACAACAAAATGGTACTTCTTTTCATTCTTTTGACACTTCTGAGTAGTTGTGCCTCTAGCCCGAATGCTTCTCATCCCCAAAATATACCAAATACTATCAAAGATGTCTGCTCTGCAGGAAAGCATATCCAAGTCAATCAACTTGAAACACAAACTCACAAGTCTGCTATCAGCAGAGGTTTACCTTTACCTCTAGAAACCACAAAAGTCACAGTTCAGATACAGGCACAATGCTTCAGACAGGACTCAGTGAAAACTCAAGGTGGCAGAAAGTTACTTATTAACAGCTTTACACAAACATGATTTGAGACTGATTCAAAAGAAAAGAAAACAATTCCACACTGCTTCAAAAATTTAAGACCCAATTAAAAAGTCAGCTGAAGGACACTGGAGATGAGGAAGCATGCAGAGACATAACTGATACCAAATTGTACCAAAATCTTGAAAGCAAAACTAAGATGCTTTCATTTGACTGAAAGGTGAGATATAAAAAACAAAGAAAGAATGATAATTTGACAGGAAATGGAAAGTGGTAGGGAACAAAGGCTTGCTGTTGTGGTCAAAGTACATCAAAGCATCTAAAGCAATTGTGCAGTGAAAATAGTCTTTCGAGATGCAGCAGAAGAACAGATTTATTAACAGCCTGCATGTGGGATAAATGCAGAGAGCAGATGAACGTGCCAGGCAGGTTTGGCTACAGGAAGATCAAACTGGCAGTGGAAAGACTGTAGTGGAATACACTGGCCATATGTGAAGAAAGCAGATTTATTTCAGGATCCGAATTGTCTAATTACAGATATTAACCTTACAGCAGGCTAAAGAAGTCAGAATCATTCCTTTGCCTCAAGTTCTGGAAGTTCAGAAAACAAGAAAGAAGATTAAATTCTAGTGAAACATTACAGTTGTATGAAGTGGAAAATAACATTGAAGGAAAAAAACCCTATTCAAATTACAGCATCCTGTATGTAAAAAAAGAAACAAGCCAAAACCCCAAACAAAACAAAACACAGACACAAAAAAGCACCAACCTTCCTTCCCCCAGAAACCTGAAGGCTTATACATTTTTAGTATTTGATTCCAACATGTCTTAATACAGTTCTTCCTTTAAGTTTCATAAGCCTTATAAAATATAATTCACATTAGAATCTAGCGTGATTGTTTCCTTTTGTTCCTATTACTCTGCTCTTCACTAAGAACTTGCAAAATCTCAACTTTCACCACAAGGAGCACTAGAATCAAGTACATTAGGTCAGTTAACAACTCTGCAAGAAAGCTATCCACTTACTAGAAGGTCGGTAACACTCTGCTATTGCTATCAAGACTCATAATATACCTGATTTGAATGCTGAAAGCTAACAGAGATTAAGCCTTGTAAGAAAAAGTAGAAAGAATGCTTACACAAAGTAGCTACTCTCAGACTGGTGCTGTCTTCTAAATAAAAGGAGAAAACTGGAAGCCTTGGAAAGAGTTAAAACAGACATACAACTGTAATGGAAAGAGTACAATGGCTGCCAGCTTCTTAGCAGCACGTATCATTCAAATCAACAGCTGCCAGTGACATGACAGAAGGCTTTGGAAAAAACACCATCAGAAATAGGAAAGGATCACTTGTGGTCTATGCTGCGTTCCTCATTACTTTTACAAAGGCAGTCTCGTTATAAGACAAAACCAAATTCTTTGACTGAACAGCAGTATGAGATACCACGTGGCACACTAATCTACTAGCGAAGGTGCTTTGGTGAATTACTCCAGCTATACAGAAGTGATTCTGCATGACACTACTCCAAGAAGCACTAAGCAGTAACAGGGTACAGAGAAGATTCAGAACAAATTAGGGATCTAACCTTGCCCTAGGTCCCTTCATGTTAGTAGGGCGTATCTTAAAACCACTCAACTAATCAAACAACACTCGTCTTACTTGAAGGAACAAATCTGAAGACAGAAGACAACCTGAACCAAAACACAGTATGCATCAAGACTATGTCAGAGTGAGGACAGTCATCACAAACCTTCAGTCATGTCAATGCTTGGCAAGAGCGAATCTTTAATGGGAACAGGCAGTAAGCAACCAAAATCCTCTATGTCTAGGCATGGTTTCAGCTTGCATACTTACCTAAGACAACCTTCCATGGCAGCTCTGAAGATTAAGAGCAGAAATGGTGAAGTAAGCTTGCAAATTCAATCCAAGAAGCTAAGACTACACAGGTTAGTGCTAGCCTCTGCTATTCACTGAAGAACACATGCAGTGCAACTCCTGCCTAGCAAAGCTACTTAACACCAAATAAAAACCAAACAAAATAACAACAGAAAAAGCCATGCTGAAGAAAGGATACTTTGTTTTAAAAGAACCCTCTGCAATATTCTGTATCCTAATATTACATGTCAATGAAATCAAACTCCCCTGCTTATAAAGCGTAGAAGATACCATAATTGACACATTTTAATGACACCTTTGGCATCTCACCATAAACTCATGAGGAGAAACTCACACTCTACTGCCTAAGTGCTCTGTAACAGATGCTGTCATGCTATATAGAGAGCAAGCTCATCACCTGGCAAAGACAAAAAAACCTCACACCTTCCTTAAGATCCAACTTGATAAGATACTGATTGCCTCACAGATACCATGCCAGAAGATACAAGCTCAACTGTTCTGGCTTCTGTGCTAAGACTTCCAAGCTTACCCTCCCTCCAGTTAAGTATAATGTTTCCCATTCTTAGTGCTCTAATTAACCATTTTCTCAGATTAACATGAATTAGGAAGACCAGCACTTCCACGACTTAATAGCCCTCCTCTTCTGTGAACTGAAAGCAGATTCTATGCACATTCAAATCAGGCAGACATCCATACCTGACATTATTTTAGGTTTTTGAATAAATAAGTTTATACAAACCATAACATTCTGAAGGTATACTACTTACCAGCTGCATATCTACTATGTCACTATATCTTATAAGAGCCACTGGAAGAGTCACATCTTCAAAATCGGTCTTGTTATCTGAAAGAGGAGACTAAAAGAGAAAGTGTTGGTGATAAGTATCTTGAGCCTATTTGCAAAGCAGGTTAGATCCCTAAAAGCAAATTATCCTTTAAATTTCAGTGTATTTGTAGGAAAAAAAAAAAAAAAAGAAACAAAACCAGAAGAGCTTATTCATCACCTTTTGCAAAAGGTTAGTAAGACTGATGTATTTAAATCAAAACTGGTGATACTACCAACACACCTGGACTCAGAGTTCTTCAAAAATCTTGTGCTTTTATAGCATTACAAAGGATAACCAAAACTCTGGTTTTATTCTCTATGCCTTTGAAACAAGATTAACTTTTCATTATAATCACACAAATTCATAAATTGTAAATATTTGTACAAACACGTTGCAGCTGTAAAAGAGAAAAAAAGCAACAGAATTATCCATAAAGATCTTTCAAAACGCTTTTTTGTATTTCCAATTTTGGATTACATTTTCCTGGCTTATTTTTGTCTCACGTGTCTAAAACAGCATCACCCAAAATTACAGGGAGTTCAGAGTACACTAAAATTAAGGAATGATAAAGACAAGCATTCAGGAACATGATTAAAGACACAAGGAACAGATTAAAAATACAATTCAGCTGGAGATACTTCGAGATAATATAACACAGTGTTGCACAGAGCTAACTCAGATGACCCTCTCAGTCTCAGGCACAACAGCCACATGAGCACAGCGCTTTGTGAGGAAGGTTAACCACCCATGCTGGAATCTCATACATTGCCAGGGTCCTCTGCTTTTGGGGTTTCTCTCAACTAGCCCTGCCCTGGACCAACTAGATAAGACACTATTTCACTACAGAAGAAAACTGTACATTGCAACTTACCAGCCTAGGTTTACTGGCAATCAACAGCATTTTAGCACCTAAATTTTGTGCAATTCTTGCTTTCTCCAAAAAAGTGCAGTTTCCTCTCATCACTACAACTGCTTTGTCCTTCATTATGCCAGAAGGAACTTCAGATGAACTGCAGAGTACTGTAGAAGTCAGATTTTCTAGAGCCCTGAAAGTCTGCAGAGAAAACGGAGAAAAGGAACATGATGAAAATAGGGTATGTAGAAGACTGTATTACTATGCTCCTTAATTTGAGGTCTGCCTGAAGGAGACAGCAGAATCAAATCATTAATTCAAGAATATAAAATCAGACCAACAGTTTCTGCAGCCTGCAATACTGAGGGACGTTCAGAGCCGCATATAGCTGAAATACCTAGATGTTTCTAAACACAATTTCACAGCAGTTGTTGCTGCAATTTAAACATAAGAAACTGGTTCCTTATCACTGCTTGTAGTTTTGGGGAATCCAGTGTATGCTCTGCTACTTCCAGGCTTCACAAGCCAAATGAACACTAACATATACAACATAACCAGAGTTCTGAAGTGTAATACTTGTTCAAAAACAACTGGGGACTCTAACAACATATTATTTATTATAACTAAAAAAGATTTCTATTTTTACTTCAAAGTTCAGTTTCATACTGGAAATTATTTTTAAATTATTGCCAGTTTTCTTAAGTTAGGCAAGACTTCCCAGCGGCCAAAGTAGCACAGCAAAGATGTTTCAGGCAGCAGATGAATTACTTTTACTCTGTTTTACACTGAGCGAACCTGCTAATGAATGACAGTAAAGAAGGCAGAGAAGATCACCTTAATCACTTCCAAGCACAAAATATTTCCTGTTTGTATGAAGAATGCCTGAAGAATATTTGGTTTTGCCTCACACCCTAGTTTGGCTCAAAGAAACACACTCAGAAAATATGGCCTGATAATACATTCCAGATAATCTCCCATTCCACCATATGGTTTCAAGACAATTAAATAGAACACCAAACTGATGAACTATTGTAACAAATCTGTTTCACAAGTTTACATTTTTGTAAAAAAATAAACAGAAGTTTTACTCCCAAATCTAAAATTTAGACATACTGATAATGCCTGAAAACAAACAAACAGCATCAGATGAATATATAAATATATTTAAAACCTGTTTTAAGCACAGAGAGAATATCACTTCTGTAAACTTTAGAAGCTGACTTTTCAAAGTATAGAAAATTTCCCTATAAATTTAGGGGTAGGATAGTGACAAGAATATATAACTCAAAAAGATAAATATTCAGTGTAGCATTTATTTAACTCAGAATTCTGAAGACCAGTTACAGCTGACCCAAATTTATTGTGGTTTAGTTTTCTCAGGGAGTATGATTATAAACTACTTACAGCATTGTCCAGGCTGTTCGGAAGAGATACCCAATTGGAATTGTAAATTACGCAGTAATCCTTTGTTACTGGAGGTACACCGCTTCCAGAAGCATGCAGGATCCCCTCATCTGCAGTTACCTGCAATAAACCAGAGTGTTTTGCATTAAACAAACTTCAGAGTATCAGTATACAGGCGTTCTTCTAAAAAGCTGATAGGAGAAAAGGAATTTATACTGTTAATTAGTTTATACAATGACTGATTTCATGAGAGATGAAGGATAGGAAACTAGTAAGAACCTACTCACTGTATAAAGCTGCTTATCCTCTTTTCAAATACACTGTATTTTTTACATACACAGTTCATGTCACCAAGTAGAATACCGTCAAGAAACCCAAGCACATTATTTCAGATTCTGTATTCTTTACTTGCTAAGTGCAAGGTTTTACGTAGAAAGCAATTAAAACAGTAAAAGTGGATTGAAGTCCTTCCCTCCTTGGAGACTCTAGAATTCCCCTACTAATAAAGGTATTGCTTAGCAATTCCTAGAATATTTTTTGGCAAACAACTGTAAACACAAAGATATCAACTACTGTAATTTAGGAAGAATTTGTGTAGTTAGGGGAATACTGGTGTCTATTAAGATTACTCTGAGTCTCTCACATTAATATGATTTTTGTTACTAATACAAATTAATTATAACATTTCTGATAATTTTAGGGATATATAGTTCTCTCCAAGCATTAATATGCTAATAAAGGTCAGGCATCTCAGTGGATAAATTAACAAGCTAAGTACTATATATAGCTACGTCTAAGTACCTACAGTACTGCAAAGTAGTGAAAACAAATAAGCATCATTTGTATATCAAAGAAGTGTCACCTTAAGAAAACTGGGAGATGATCTCATTTTGACAGTTTTTCCTGATACAGAAACTGAACTCTGTATCAGGAAGTAAGAACAGATTTAATTAAAAATGATTTTGTAAATTCCAAGTTGTCTGAAAGAGCACTGAGACATAAAGCTTGAAGTAGGCATGGGCAAGGGGGGAGAGCCCAAATATTTGTCAGATATACAATGCTAATCATTAACAGTGCTATGGAGGCATTTCTCCTCCGGCTAGTGTATCAGTATTCTGCAGCAAGTGAGAACCAGAAAGGAAAGAAAAACATGTGACGATATTGTTTCAGAGGTTTATGTCTGCCTGGTTTGAATAGCAAAAAACCTTCTTCAGAGGAATCCATTATATTGGCCACAGCGCATGAACATCTGCTGGGAGAACTGTGTCAAAGGGCCTGAGCACATTAACTGTTTAACATGTAACAGCTCTTCAGCTGTCAGCTCGAGTAAGTAGCTCCATGATTTACGATCAGCACAAAAATTATCAAGCTTCCCTCTTAAGTGCACTCACCTAAGAAGTGCAAACTAACAGCAAATTAAAAGCAGTAAAGACTTCCAGCAGGTGCAAACCCCAGATGCTTCCATTCATTAACAGCTCTTTCTGCTTCACAAAGTAGAGTAAGTGTTTTCCTGGATTTTCCAGGAAATCAAGTGTTAATGCTACACAAGCGTAAGTCTACCTAGAAGGAGCGATTATTCCCTTATTTGACACGCATGTTTTGTTTGGCACACTTCCCTGCTCTGGGATGAATCAGAGCACACAATTCTTCCTCATGAGGTGGGGGAGGGAAGACTACAGCGTGACGTTTACACTCATGATTTGCTGCTAGGCTTTAAAGACAGCATTTAGAAGCTAAAACTGAAGTGAAATGCTACATGCTACACCCACTTGGAACATCCCCACTAAAATGCTGTTGCATCCAGCTGAACTTCTATTATTTTCTAATTGTTTCTGTATCCTTCTTTCACAACAGACAAGAGCTACTAGTTTGGGTACGCAGCTTTGCAGTCAGCTGTGCCACTGAACAGTACAAAACAAACCCTCCTCTCAGCATACATGCAAAGTGAACACTTCTTACTGAGCACATTTTCAATCTTCTTTTTTAAGTAAAAGACCGAGAGTGTCCACAAAACTGCTCCTGAAAAAGATTAACCTGTTTCCATAGGCTGACTTGCTCCAGCATAAAAACATTCCCAGGCATGACAGCTGTCCTTCCCTAAAGGAGCATCATCATCTCTCACTTCAGGTTCAGATGACTCCCAAACAGATTTCTTCCTATTTGTGACAGGTGGTTCCCTCATCAGATTTCCTTACTTTACCATCTTCACATATTTCTTGTATATTTCCTTATCTTTGATAGAGAAGAAGACATCCCATACTGTCTTTCCATCCTTATTTTTCCCAACACATCCCTGTCACTACAGGGATATAAATTTAGCCTGACTGTAACTGTATAATACTGGAAGTTTTATGAACCAGTGGACATGAGACCAAATCAAGCTTATATTTACAATATCTATCACAGCAGAACAAGGACAAAATATTTTGTACGTAGCAAGTAACAACATAAACCCCACAGAAACATGAAAAGGTAGGAAAAAAGCTAGCAATGAACAGAACAAGCATCACTCTGTAGCTCTGCCAGCAGCTCTTTAACACACACTCTCCCTCCTTCCCTCCCTCTGGGCATTGCCACCCAGGGGAACCATCATCCATGCTCAGAGAACAGCAGTGGTCCTTCCCTGCACAACTGCTACTGTCCTGAGTGCTAACTCCCCATGGTGTCCATCTCAGGATACTGTTCTTAAGGCTCAATGATCTGGTCTCATGCTCACCACCACTACACCTGCATTTCTAGGGCAAAGGAGGAGGCAGTTCAGGGGGCCTGCAGTCTTCCAGGAGGGCAGGAGAAGCTCCTTCCCTTGTCAGCATCAGCAAAGCACTGGGTTAAGAACCTAAGCTGCTCTTTAGAAAACTCCAACACAAATAATGACAGCTGTGTAAGACTCACAGACAGTCATTGCACAGATGTACACTACTTCATCCAGAGGCATTCTCAAGGCACCAACAAATCGTGCTGTGCACCTACTGCTGAGCACATCCAAGGGTCCAAATCCCACCAACAAAACAACCTGGTGGAGCAGCATTTAATACAGATATGTCTTTCATACTGCTTAAGCAGCTTACAGAGGTTTCTGGCTTCCCCATTTCACTACTCTGTGATGCAGAATGCCCCAGATTTCCATGGCAATATATACCTGTGTGCTGGGAGAAGCTACAAAGATAACCCATACAGGAACCAAGATGGCACTTAAGATGAACAGGCCAAAAGCCAAGACACATACGCACACCATGAGCTCCTCCTTCCCCAGCACCCTAATTTAAATACCTCCAGAAAGATCAGCGTTTATCTACGCAGGCACCTATAAGGGTCATTATCCAACACCACCAATCGACCGAGGCTGAGCCCGGCCTGCACTCCCGGGCTGAGGGGATAAGGCAGGGGCCCGGGGGGGAACCGAGGCCTTGCCCGGGCCAGGGTCGGGAGTCCTGGAAAGACCCCGGGACACGGTTCCGACTGCTCTGGGGCGGGAGCGCACACCAGTCCGGCCAGGGGAGACAAGCGCGACGCGGACCATGCCTGAGGCCATGAGGGTCCTCCACGGAGCGGTTACAGAGGAGTAAGACGGACAGAGGAAAACCCTCGGCCGGCGGAGGAAGGGGAGAGACGGGCGGCCCGGCTGGCTCCGGCTTCGCCGCCCCCCGCGGGCCCACCGCCGCC